>CM048755.1:387542422-387714922 GCA_026315105.1 Locusta migratoria
TGGGTCAATGAATTTTTTAGTTTGCGACTTTACCTTGCCTGTGTAACAATGCAGTAGTTGGAGTAGACGAATCAGTAATTCTTTAAAAAGGTTTTATCTAACGTTTATAAAAGATGTAGTCGACACCAGATAACTCAGTTGAATAATATTTATTCAAACAAATGTTTCCATTTATAGGAAGTGGACCTACACAAAAATTTATTTATTGTTTACAAGATACATAGAACCAAATATTGAAATGTTTTAAAAGACACTAAGACGATTTTTTAGAAAACAGTTAAAATATAGTTACCTAAATTTTCCAAATATTCTCTACAAATTGCAGGGATTTAGAAAATCAAGGAATACCTAAATCTGGATGGCCAGAGGTGAATTTCAACCAGTGTTCTCCCAAATGCGAGCCCAGTATGTTGCACTGCGCCACCTTGCTCAGTCTCGTATGTGCAACAATTAGGAAGATTTTGCCATTAGTCACTTCGGCTAAAACGTAAAAACGAGAATTTATGCAAGTACTCACAGATATGTGCATTGTTTGTGCATACTGTTTTTAAGTACATTCATCAGACTGTTTTGTATTGTGAGGTTTCCCAATTTCCAAAAAAAAAAAAAAAAAAAAAAAAACAAAAAAAAAAAAAAAAAAAAAAAAAAAAAAACCAGAGCACATGACAAAACGGATTAATTCATAACAGGTCCCAAATAACGTTACTAACACGTTTTGTTAAGTTATGAACCACTGATTATCAGTTATGGGTACATGTACAGGTGGAGGTATTGCGACCAATAACGTTCTTCCTTTTCAGTCACCAAAATGTATTTCGTTACGCATCGGAATTCATTTCGTTACTTTAAAAGGTTTCGCGGAGTAAAGTGTTCAACTGATAACGTTGTTCCAGTATCGTTATTCGTTTTCTTTTATCCAATATTTGCGGAAAACACCGAAGTACTAATATTGGGCCGGCCGCGGTGGCCGAGGTGACTGAGGCGCTCCAGTCACGGTCAGCACGGCCACTACGGTCGGGGGTTCGAATCCCCCCTCGGGCATGGATATCTGTGCCGTCCTAGTTCGTAAGTAGTTCATAAGTAGTTTGTAAGTTTAGGGACTGATGACCCCGTAGTTGAGTCCCATAAGCTTAACAAACATTTGAACATTTTTGAACTAATATTGGCATTATCTTCACGCTTCCGAGTCTGGTTTAAAGGTTACACAAAGACTTTTACTCCTCCAACACATCCTATTATTTGCAACGCAACTATCGTCTCACACTACTTGTTCAACAGATGTAATGTTAAGATCACAGGTCATTGGTAACACAGGAACTGTTTTCATGTTGGCAAATGCACTGACATCAGTTACGGTTTTCAGTTTTACTACTTTCCTCTCAATATAATTCCAACTCCTTTTGCAACCGCTAAACTCTAATGTGTCGCTCGAGCACATTCTCAAGTGAACTGAAAGTTCCGCACTCAACAAGTAATTGCTGCCATAACGGTGCTGCGTATCTAAAGATGCCTAGACCCGTACCTACAATTCCACATAACCTTAATGTGCGGTAAATCTGTTGTGAAAAGTGTAGGAATGCTTTCTTCGCGTAGTGTACAATGCGTGGAGATTGCCAGTCACGCCGACGCAGCAGATGACCGCGCAGTCCGTTTTGACCCTTTTCCGAACTTTCAAGAATTCCAGCAACCACCTTCCTTGCAAATTCCAGTCCTTTCCGCTCCCCAGTGATCGACCACCGGCAGCAACCATTGGCGATACCATCCGGTCAACAATTCGCACGTGAACAATACAAGCAAATACCGCAGATTCAGCAATACCTTGGCAAGCAGACACGTTCTGTGGAACGCGCTGCCTAATCAGCTTCAGCAGTCACGTTGTTCAGTTAACGTGCTTCAGTGAACTTCGGATATTCACAGTGGTTAAAAGTTTACCAACTTCACATTTCCTCGTAACTAAGGTATTTAATGAGAATCTAGTGGTGAATGATCTCATTGGAGAATTAAACTCTAGGCAGTACTTTCGCCAAGGATACGCAGATGATCTTGTCATAGTAACACTTGGCAAATTTGCTGACACAGTGAAGAATATGGCACAAGGTGCTTTGGACATTGTGCAAGACTGGTGCAGAAAACAGGATCTGGGGGTTAGTCCTAAGAAGACTGTTGTTATACCATTTACAAGGAAACATATCCAACACTCAAGTTGGAATCTAAAGCTTTTCAATGAAGCGCTACCTGTGAAGGGGACAGTGAAATATCTAGGGATTACCCTAGATGAGAAACTGACATGGACCGCTCACATCAGGAATATTTGCTCCAAGGCAAAAGGTACTCTTCTGAGTACCATGAGAGCTTGTAGCAAAAATTGGAGCCTGAGCCCCAAGGGTATGCACTGGATATACACCACAGTGATTAGACCCAGGATCACCTATGGGGCAGTCGTGTGGTGGAAGAAGGTGGAACAGCAGGTTGCTGCTAAGGAGCTTGGTAAGGTGCAGAGACTAGCCTGCTTAGCCATAACAGGCGGAATTAGCAGCACACCAACTGCTGGGATGGAAACCATGCTGGATATGCCCCCATTACACCTTTGGGTCAAGATGGAGGCAACAGCTGGTGCATACAGACTCAAATCTGGCAACAACTGGAACTCTTTAGGATATCCAGAATCACACACTAAAATACTGAGTGAGGTAAATATAGGAAAGGTTGGGGAAATGCGAGCTGACTATATTATAACCCCATACTGCTTCAACAAGCCTTTCAGTATAACAATTGGAAGTAGGGAGCAGTGGGAGAAAATAGTTCGACACCGTACGGGGGATATTGTCTGGTTCACTGACGGGTCGAAATCAGACCAAGGCGTTGGGGCCGGGGTATACGGAGTGCAGCCAAGAATGGAGGGCGTCATCTCACTAGGGAAACTGGCCCGAGTATTCCAGGCCGAAATCACTGCCATCAGGGCATGTGTGGAGGAGAATTTGCGTAGGTGCTACAAAGATCGTAGCATCTATATCTATTCAGACAGCCAGGCAGCCCTGAGATCACTGGCAGCTCCTACAACAAGGTCTAAAATTGTTGCAGAATGTCACAGGGTTCTGGTGGAGCTAGGGGAAAGCAATAGAGTAAACCTATTGTGGGAGTCTGGCCACTCGGGGATCAGTGGCAACGAACATGCAGACAGATTAGCCAGGATGGGGGCAGAGTCTCCATTTATTGGACCGGAACCTGTCCTGACAATCACCTAGGCAATGATCAAATTGGAGCTACGTAACTGGCTCAGAAGACAGCACGTAGAATATTGGACCAAAGTCCATCAGCAAAAACATGGCAAGGTAATGATGCCAAAGTCATGTTTTAAAAGAAGGTCTGCAATCCTGGGACTGAACAGGAGAGAGATTAGACTCATGGTTGGATTGCTGACAGACCATGGGAATTTCAAAAAACACCTACATACAATGGGAATAACAGAAGAGGATCCTAATTGTAGGATCTGATGACGGTGATGAAACTGCATCACATCTAATCTTCGAATGCATTGCATTGGAGAGTAAAAGGCACAGAACATTTGGGACAACCAGACCCGAAGAAATTGTGTCTAATAAAGAACTGGTAAAGGGACTCCTTGCACTGTTCAAGGGCACTGGTTGGCTTTACTAGATATACAGGGAGCGATACCGCACAATAAACTTAGTTTCGGTACGGGCAGTGGCAGATTGGACCAAGACTGTTTTGGCTTCCCTGGAAAAATCAAATGAAATCAAGGTATGCAATGAACTCCTTTGCTACGTTGTACAATCGTTCTAATGGACATCAGTCCTAGTAGATATTTCCTTTTTCTAGGTTTCCGCGCTAGTGAACTTTGGCTTAAAAATGGCTTAAAATTGTGATGCTACTTGGCGCCTCGGTTATGGGAGAGTCGCCTATTCGGATACACCCTACGTCTAAGGGCGTTCTTTTTGAAAAATTGCCAGCAGTAGTGTACACACCACACTCCGTCGAAAACTCTGCAGAATTTAGCATCGCCATGCTTCAAGAGGAGGACTTTGGCACTTCAGCAAACCGTTCGCCAATTAATGTCCTATGAACCCCTAACAAAAGTAATAGAAATGAAGGAAGTAAATCGCATTATATTCCATTTACTTGCGCAATTACGTAGTATAACTGACGCTGTCCCGCCTACGGGAGTAAAACGTGCATGGTTTAATATACGCAGCACTGTTTTGAAAACTGTTTTCGGAACACCGGACCACAGAGATGCAAAACATTGGAATCATGCTATAAGTGAACTGTCAACACTTACTCAAGGACTACATTCTACGGTCACTCACCAGCAGATTCGCTTAACGCACTTAGAGAATAATTTACTTGCAGCTACTAGAAGAATACAAGTAACTGCTAATGAGTTGTCACAGCATTATCAATCTTTAACAAATATTGTGCAACAGGAACTTTCCTCACTTCATCGCGCCGTCACTAACTTGACGAACACCTTCCAACTCTCTCGAAGTATACAAATTTTACTATTCAGTGTCAACACTGCCCAGTCACGCCTACAAATGCTACACAATGCCATTCAGTCAGGTCTACAGAGACGATTAAGCCCTCAGTTGCTACCCGCTGAATTGTTTCTTCATCTTCTACATAATATTTCCATTCAGTTATCAGCCCCCCAACAAATTCTTGCCCCAGTAACTGAACAAAGTCTCTCCCTATATTATGCCGCCGCCACAGTAACGCTTACACGAACAGAAACGCAATTAAGAGCACACATCTCGGTTCCAGTGTCATGTACCAACTGCAATTATGAATGTTATAAACTGCATGTTTTCCCTACCATTTGGACTCCGTTTCGACAGTATATCACGCGGAAAACTAACGATTACCTCGTAGTCAGTGCAGATAGACAATTTCATACCACCCTCCGGAGTGATGAGTTCCATCAATGTCGTTTTGTCAGTACATATTTATGTCCGAATCTAATCATGCATACACGTACAGATTACTGTGAAATTTCTCTATTTCTATCAGAAGACGTTTCATCGTCATGTACTCGCTTGGTTACTCCTGTTTTAACCTCCATACTTAAGCCCGTAGGAAATACTTTATTGTATGCCGTACCGAACGCCACGGCGATTACCTTTTTGTGTTATGATCCACTACAAGGACCTCACACTTATCGTATTACGTTACAAGGAACTGGTTTAGTGTATAATATTACCCGCTGTGATGTATCCACACCTGCTCGGCGTATTGTCACATCCCATCGCACTTACGCATCCTTGAAGCTACCCCCTCCTGTTTTATATCTGCCAGAAATACCTTACCATGCCCACTTGCCCGAAGGCTGGACAGAATTACCAAGATGGAATTCTACCCGGTTGGTACACTCATTAAAACAATTGGTCCGTAGGGAACACAATACAATTTCCCTCGATCGAGCCTTAGATGCGTGGAACCAAAAGCAATGTCAAATAAAGAGTTGGCGCCCTGTTCTGATCTTTATAATAGTAATCATCGCGTTCTTCCTCATAAAGAAGAAGCCCTGGAAAAGTCGGGATCCCGCCCGCGAAATTCCAGATCCCTAATCTGCTGGAATTTGCCAGCTCTAGCCTAGTAATTTCCCCTGTTCACATCTAAGCATATCTTATCATGAAGCAGTACTGACGTCACACTCACACCAATTGAATTTACTCTGTAAATCACATCATTATTCACCTCAATTAAGTACCAATGTTCACCTTTACTTAATGCCACTCAAATGTTACCACTTTCACACTAGTACTGCGTAGAATTATCGTCAACCAGATATATTGTAATACACTCTCACTCTACACCAATGTATCTTTGTTTCACACGTCAATTATGAAACCAATGTAACTCAATTCGTATATACTTAAGCGCTATGTTACACATAACTCATTTATTTGATTGGATGTTGTTATTGCCAACTCAGTTAATAAAAACTAGATTGCTACACCCCGTTTCATTATCATGATGCATCTTGATAACTACAATTTTACTACATTATTACACCTACATTCATTATACGAAATAAACAACACACAATCAGAAATGTTATAATACTCAATACTACCGAGTCTAGCTAGTGCCACTCAATGTTACGTATTGCATCAAATCAACCCTTTTGTGTTAATTGTTGTATCCTTTAGGAGCGTGAGTCCTAAATGGTTAACGTGCCATGAGCACCCCATTGTAAGCGTCGGTGGACGAAAATGGGCCACCACCCCACCATAAGCCCTATTTGATGCCCTCGCGGGTGAGTTTGAGCCATGTACAACCGCCACTGCTCTTCCCACGGGACGTCGGCCACCTGCACGCTGTGACGCGCCCCTGGACCACGCCGCGCCGACGCCGTCGTGCGTCGTCACAGGGACGGGCACCGACCAGTAATGTACACTCAACCCACGTATTTCGGCCGTACGGCCTTGTGCGTCCAATCTAGTAACCGCACGTTATACAATCAACTTCAACAACTACCTCCAACCAATACTCCGAACTTATTCACTAAAGAAATTGCACTGATTTTAGTGACAGGAACAATTAGCATAGAACTAGTGTGTGAAACTAAAAAGAACTAAAAACCATATAATGTAGTATATTAAGAAATCTTAAGCTGATATGTTGTTAATTGAATATATATGTTATGTTATTTGCCTACTGTTTTGATAGCAGTCTCTGTTGAACATTTCTTGTTGGTTCACTTTTGTTTCTTATAATTTTCTGAAATTTGTATTAATGGAATGTACTGGCCCTCTGAATTAGCATCTAACGAAACCAATAAACATATCAACCCCCCCAACCACCCTTCTTCGGAATGGGGAGGGATTGTACGGATTGGCGCTCCTCCCCTGGCAATATGGTAGGGAAAATAATTTATTTTTTAAAAAGTTTTCCAAATGTTTAGCTTTCTCCCTCCGACTTTAACTAAGTTGCAAGCCGTTGACTTGACATTCGGCTCCCTGGTCGCCACTCGTGGCCAATCAGGAGCGGCCCCGTGGGCCGGACAGCAGGCCTCGCGGAGCCGGCGATCCGGGCCGCCGCGCTCTTCCAAGCGAGCCGCCACCGCGTTCACACGTCTTTTCCTGCCTTCTCCGCTTCCCCCTCTTCTTCTATACCACCATGTTGCTCCGTGACGGGCGCCAATCCTTCGTAGGCCTCATTTCCTGTAACTTATCTGTCGTAATAAACCTACAAGTCTGCCAGTGAGCCCGCATTTCTCATTTAGCCGCCCCATCCAGCCCACAACTTCCGCTCAGCCACTCCTGACATTCGACACCCCGTACAGGAACAATGCTGCAAATAGACTTTTAACTAATCTAGTTCTTTAATAAAGGCGGCTGGCAGCTGACTGAACTGTGATCAGTGGTAACAATACTGTCAAAATAAACAAGAAAATCTATGGAGCACACTGTTATCAAATACGCGAGACTGAAAGCTTTCTGAAAGCGAAACACGAAATAAAGAACCGACAAGTTGATACTTAAATCACATTGCTTGCAGCACAAACGAAATCTGCCAAGTACGTGAGATTAAACCTGTTAGAAAACTGAAGCACTAACGAAAATTGAGAAATTGAAATTCACTTTACACTGTAGAGTATTATATCTCAAAAGATCTTCTTACTAAGTCTCCATCACTCAGTCTGAACTATTACTTCCATTTAGCATGAAAATTATCCAACATGATCTTATCAAAAACTCTTCAGAAATTACAAGATTGGAGACTGAAGATTTTACAGAGAATACTTCCTTTCACAGTTTGATTGATTTTTGAGAATCAGCACAGAGAAATAAAAAAAAGCACATTACGTTTACATGTTTTGACATTTAGAGCGCATCTACAAAACTGAACTTTCCTTTACAGTATTAAAAACACAACTTTTTAATTGTTAAAATACAATGGTCACGGAAGAAACTCGGTGGTCGACGTATTTTCTTTAAACGCGCAACCGCCGGGTAATACACGATAGCCGGCCGCGGTGGCCGAGGAGACTGAGGCGCTTCAGTTACGGTCTGCACGGCCATTACGTTCGGGGGTTCGAATCCCCCCTCGGGCATGGATATTTGTGCCGTCTTTAGTATAAGGTAGTTCATAAGTAGTTTGTAAGTTTAGGGACTGATGACCCCGTAGTTAAGTCCCAAAAGCTTAACAAACATTTGATTTAATACACGATATCGTCTGATGGTGTTTACGGTACTCGACGGCTACGAGGACGAAGTTCGCTGCCACGTTGCTGCTGTACCTCCCATTAAACAAAGAATTTTTTTATTGACCGTATAAAAACTACACTTCTTACATTTGCAACCTTTCACACACTTCACAGATTGAGTCATCATGTATCGATGACGCTGGAAAGTTCAGTAGTTGTGACACCCTAATTGGCAACATTAATTTAAAATAATAATAATAATAATAATGTAATTCAGTAATTTTTTTCAGACTTGGATCTATCGATATGTGACTATTTGAACCTCGTTGTATTGTATGTTATATCAAACCAAATTAATGGTAAATATCATTGTATACATTTTGTAATTGATTTTATGAAACATCTGACTATTTTGCACTAAATTTTGTAATTGTGGAATGTAGCGAGGTTCTGGCTCAGGGAATATTCTAGAAATGTCAGTACGTAGAAAGTATGTGAGAGTATTAGAAAACTGAAGAAGAGGTGATGAGATGTAGAAGGTGGAAAAGCGCGCCAAGTGGTGCGATGTTGTACAAAGACTGGAGGGGAGAGAGAGTGTGCTAGTTTGACCACCAATGTGAGAGGACATATTCAACTGAGGTTGGCTTGGTGCCTCCATGACCGGCTAAAAAGGCAGTTTTCATCTACAATAAAACTTTAAAAATGCCTTGGGAGAAGGGTATATTACAGCCGTTCCATCGGTTGTAGTTTTGTGATAATCGGTTGGTTATAACGACGCTAAGAAGACTGTACTTTGCAACTAGTAGCCGGAACCAATATTTCTGCACAGGGAAGCCATGTGGAAGATCATGTCTCACTTCACAAGTTTTGTAGGAACCAGGATTGTTGTTATTTGTACAGCCACGAATCTCGTAAGTGAGTGTTACTGATATTTTCAATAATAATAATAATAATAATAATAATATCCTGTGGTGTTGCCGAGATTAAGTGATAGCAGGAAGAATACCAGCCGATGTCATCAGCGAGCAGCCTGGAAAGCGACTGCAGCTTGTTCTCAAATACGCGGCTTCTGAGTGCCGGAACACACAAAGTGTGATCAGCCTTACTCGCATTTCTGTAACTAGATATAAGGGACAGAACACAGCCACTATAAATAATAACACAAAAATTCTACTCAAGGGCACCGATTACCAGTTAAAATTAAAAAGCAATAAATAACAAATATTAGCGTTTCCAATCTTAAGCGTTATAAATAGTAAAAATCTCAATCTCCTGACGCATTTTTATTTCTTGTGCATCTAGAGTGGCTATACTGCCAATATTGTGAACAGTTTTTATAATTAGATACATATGTAATTTGTTTTCGTGAGGCCAACATCAGTTGCACTAAAAACTCGCGAGGCGAAGTGCTCGAGTTCATTGAGGCCCTATGCTTCGATGCGAGAAACCGTTCCCCGTCGGAGGTTCAAATACTCCCTCGGGCATGGATGTTTGTGCTGTCTTTAGTATAAGTTATTTTATAAGTAGTTTTTAGGTTTAGGGACTGATAACCCCGCAATTAAGTCCCATAAGCTCGACAAACATTTGAACATGTTGAACTAAATACTTGAAGGTAACAACAGTACACCACTGATTACAAAAAGAGAAATGTATGGAAGACTTTGTAACATTCAGATAACATACAGTTTCGTAGTTGCATATGAAGGTCGATGGTTATCAGAACGTAGCATAAGGTACACAAAAAGCTGACTGTAATACATATAAATAATCATCCTTAAGCCAAAATGTCATCTAGTCTATAAATACCGAAAGGATGACTTATGCCAGAAGCTCTTAATTTATTTTGTTTTGTCGTCAGAAGCCCAGTTCTTTGTTACTTTGCTTTCGAGCGTATAGTATTCTTCCTTCCTCTCTTTCAACCTGAATATGGCAACTGAAGATTGCACGAATGCTAATTAGTGATCACACGTGACAATTATTGGATACACTCTCATTGAATATTATAGTATATCGCAAAAAAGTCCATCACTAATGCTTCTTTATTTTCCTCAATGTACAGAACAATAAATCACAAAACAGACCTACTTCAATCGATGTAACCTGACGTTCTCGACAGTTCGCACTCCATACAGGGCACAAGCGTTTCGCATGGCCTCCACTGCTTTCATCTTTTTATTAAACCCAAGGACAATACATTGTCACCCAAGTTTCAGGCTCGGTTTTCTAATGTGTAAACGACTCTTCTCATGATTTCAAAAATGATAAATATTCAAGTTACCTTGGCAAAAGTCTTGGCAGAAATGTCCGCTAGAGATGATAGCCTCTGTGTGTGACGCATCGCCAACACTTGGACGAACGCAGGACTGTATCAAGAAGAAATTGACTGGCAGTGTGCATTCTGTTTGCTAGGGGAGGGGGTGGGCCTCGTGCGAGATGTGGAGGAGACTCTGCTAGCGGTTACAGAGAGCACTGGCTGTACCAGGCTCAGGCTGCAGCTGCTGCTCATGGCAGACCAGTGACTCCTGCAGCCTAGTTCAGGTGTTATCTTGGGCTCCTTCAGACCAGACGGATTGTGGATTTGGTGAAGGCAGCTAGCCGCACACACGGGGTGGAAGCGCAGGGCGATCGATTTGCTGCATCGTTCTCAGAACCGATCGCGGTCCTCTGGTTTGGAACGAAGTCAGGTGGCGACTTCTGGTGCATATTTCTTGACTTCTGTTATCGATAGGAGAAATTTACGACCGTTTTTAATAGGTCATGCTTGCACTATACGCAATACGCTGTCAGTGGGGTAGCCTAGTATATATAGATTGCACTGTGGTCTTTTTTTTCTAGGTTAGAGGAATTACTTCACGAGCCCTGTAACACGATTACTGATTCTGATCAGCACAGGACTCGGCTCAATATATCAGAGAATATTTATCATATCATAGTAATATTTAAATGCAGTAGACTGTATGGAAGATCTCAGTACTGATCTCACTTTTTGTTAATCACAATGCCCACATAGTACTAGGGACAGAAAGCTGGCTCAAACCGGATGTCACTTGTAATGAAATACTAATCTCAGACTGGAACGTATGCCGTAGAGATATATTGAATACTGAAGGGGGAGGTGCGTTCAGAGCGATAAAGAAACGAACTGATAGATTGAAAGTAACACAGGTTCGGAATGTGAAATCATTTGGGCGAAGGTTAGCGGGAAACGTGCTTTAAACATCGTCATTTGGAGGTCCTGTAGACCACCAGGTGCAGCTGCTGTAGTTGCTAAATATCTGAGGGGAAACATTAGAAATTCTTTCTGTAAAACTCCTAATCACGTTATAGTTTTAGGTGGTGATTCTAACTTACCTGATATAGACGAGAGACGAACGTGCACATAATAATTCGTTCTTGAGCAGGAATTAATTAATGGCATATTAATGAAGACCAGAGCACAACAATGCACACGCTTTCAATAACGGAGCAAAGCGATATAGAAAATAAGCATTGAATCATGACAGATACGAAATAAACAATAAGCAATATAGTAACTTCGCTCTCTACGTTTTATAATCAGAATGCTTTTCACTCACCAATTTACTGCGAAAATGGCACAATTACATCCAGCTCCCTATCTTCACTGTTGTCGTCACTGCCAAAATCGTCGTCATCGCCAAGACAAATCATTAACCGTTCACATTTACTGATGATCCCTTCCATGGTTTGCGCTTCCCGAATCAGTTTTTCAACGTGCTCGACCCCTTTTTTTTTTCCAAGATGCAGCATCCACATTGGCAACACCTTCATGCAACAGATTTGCCACACCTGTTATTGCGAAAGACTTATTGTTCCTTAAGTAATTCTTCACGTCACTCCATACCAATTTTATAGGGTTAAAACGGCAGTGAAATGGGGGCAGATTTATTACATTGTGACGCTGCTCCTTTGGGATTTCGTATACTGCATATGTGGGTGTAATAGGTTTATTTTGTTTACGAGCGATTATGAATGATGTTTTCACATTGACATATCTGCAGCAATATTTCTTTTTTGTAACCACTGCACCATAACTTCTTTCCGAACGTTTGAAGCGGGAATGAACTTCCTGCTCACAGCATAAGCTTCGAAGTTTTTATTCATACGAACTTGTGAACTTACTTGCGAAACGTCACTAGACAAACGTCTTTTCGGTGACATTATCCAATTACTTGAACTCGGAAAGTCAAGTTAAACCGGTCACAATAAAACAAATCGCAGCGAAAAGAAGCACACACAACATAAACACTCGATAAAAACGATACACTATGTTTGCGTTAGAACTGAACAAAGCCGGCAACGCGGGAATGTTGACGTCACGGCATGTGATCACTGGAAGTGTTTATCGCGCTGTGATTGGATCGTTCCTAGCGACTAGCGCCTCGCGCTTCTTGCTCTTCACTTGTTATTTGTAAACGTCAAGTGCAAAGTTTCAGCGGCCCGGGTATAGTTTTCTTGTTTATCGGCGTATAAAGAACTGATAGTTAATGTAACTACACTCAGTTGGTTTTCTATATACGCGACGTTTGAGGAAATTCTATGTTATAAATTTAGAAGTATAGGTAGTGAAGATTGCTATTTATTATTTGGTGATAATCGGTATCGCCAAAAGATTGTTGCTGTCGTGTGATCTCGTGCTTATGCTTTCAATACAACCGTATTATTTGAAGAATTCTGGTTTTCATGACTCACAGTTTGAAAGATGAAATTGCCTTTTCATCTGCAGCGTTGGTAATAAATGCGGAAAAGTGAACAAAATATGTAAAGAATAACTTATAGGCCTACATAAAGTACAACGTCCCTTGCACCAGAAATTCCCCAGTTGCGTTCAGTACCTCATCATTGGTTACGTGATCTACTCATCAGAACTTCAGCATTCTCTCGTAATGCCAAATTTCAATCTTTCCTCTTCTTGTCTAAATGCTTATTTCCATGCTTCATTGCCATAGAAGGCCACAATGTGGACAAGACCGAACAATTGAATTAATATTCAACATATTGTTCAAAAATGCATTTCTTTATTTTATATCTTTAATACTCTGGCCATCACAAGTTACTTCACTACCCAAATAACGAAACTCTTATCACTTTTAATGTTTCATTTCCGAATCTAGTATCTTCCATATCACATGATTTTCTTAGACTAAATTCTATTACTCTTGCTTTGCTCTTGTTAACCTTCATTTTATACCATCCTTCCAAGACACTGTCCATTCAATTGCTGTTCCACATCCATTGCTGTTTGACAGAATTACCATGCCATCAGAAAGCAATACGTCTGTATTTCTTCTTTCTTACCGTTAATCCCCTCTCCAAATTTCTATTGGCTTTCCTTCACAACCATGACTTATTAAACAGATGTTTCTGTAACCTCCAGACCTGTCTGTACTTTTTCTGCTGTATGGATTATTACATTATTGAAATCTGAGGGAATTTCACCTATCTCATACCAATGCTGTGTGTCAGTTTGTACCTTCTACGTAGTTTTTCAGAAGCCAGATTAACACTATTTTGCTAAAACAGAGCTAGATGTAGACAACACATTTTCAACTTGTTTGACTTACAGATATAACTCGCTAATTATCCGCGTATCAGATACGGTTATAGTCCTCTCCGTCCCAATGTTGCCATGTTGCATAATCATCTTTATATGTTCCTCCAGGCACAACAATTTGTACAAAGATTGTAATGATCACTGCAGAACTTTCCAAATGCAATTGTGATTAGGTTGTCTACCATTACTTAGAGGAAAGGAGAGCTTTAGGCTACAATGCAATGAAACTTTACTATCACTCAAGACCATAAGGTGGGGGGGAGGAACACCTTCCCATGACTATGAACAATATATCATTTCAGGCTGAGGTACTTAGACTGCAAGCATTCTTGGAAATTATCAGGGTAGAGGAAAACGTATTTTGAAAATCTCAAATTGTCAACACAAAAATCCTCAGAAATATACATTATTCAAATCATTATGTACAGAAATATGCAAATGAGATTTTTGTTCATGAATTAAAATTTGGGGTTGACAGGGTTACATGTGTAACAATATCTGAAAAAAATAAACTTGAAATTTTATAGTAGCTTGTTCAAACTCTGGATTCAGCATACTTACTCCAGGTTACTAAATAGTACAGTAATTTGTGAAGGGAACATTTCCTCTGACATAAAAATAACTTTATATGTTCCTCCATTTGAGCCTAATTTATCTTCATGTGAAATATACACTGACAGCAGTAGAATCTTTGTCAGTTTCAATGGCTGATCTACAGAGTCTCCTTTTGTTCATTTGTAAGTTGATTGAACCATCTGCTAACAAGTACACCAGCCCAACTTTGAAATGCTTCAATGTCATCCTGTAATCAAACCTGGCAAATCTCGCACTTAATTGTGCAAGAATGTGTTTCGTTCTTGTCCTCTCCAGCTGTGGTTTAAGTGACCTCATTCCCAATCTTACCTGGCATATTCATCTTTATAGAGGAAAGAACAAAAGAGTATTGAAAGCTGTAAAAACTTTTGTATTCAACTGCTCTATTTCCATAAAACAGAGCTTCGACAGGCACATACAAAAGGCACACACATACAACACTTTCAGCTATTGGTCATGGCCTTCTTCAGAAAATAGAACTCACCCAATCACACAACAATCATACAACCATCACCTTCGGCTGCCGCACTTCCAATCATCGCCATGTCTTTGCAGCGAGTTGTAAACTGTCCTTATTACTATATTATTAATTCCAACCTGGACTTTCCATTATTATAATTTGAAAATGTTCATGCCAATGCAGCCATGTAAGCATGGAATTAGTCACGACCATTAATGATGCACGTCTACTGTTTAGATAGATGCATTTGTTCTGCCAAGTACAAAGGGAGGTTATACATAATCAGGAGACAAGCAAAAACTCACAAAACTGCTGAAATCTATTCAAGGAACCAACCAAAATGTAACAGTAAAATTTTCCTTCTTTCGCGTGATTATTTTGGCAACCAACAACATAATAGGAAGACCTTTGCTAAGGTGTTAATATTCTTCAAAATCTGAGCCACATAGAATGACTTTAGTGTTTTTTACAGAGCAAGAAGTAAATAACTAATGCCGTTCTGTTCCTGCTTAATGGTTAACAGGTCCTTGTATGTCCACTCATTAAAAGTAATTGAAATGTAGATTGCAAAACAAAACACCTGCACTGTCATGATAAAATAATGATCACCAACATTATCACATGTATCACAGCTGGATTAATACAAAAATAAGGAAAAGCCAACTAATCACCAAAAGTAGAACTGCAGGTGAAGCTTAGGAACAAAGTCCAGAAAATAACATCCATATAGCTTTCGAGCTTTCTGTCTCATTGCTGTGGTCACTGGAATAAGTTTTGGTGTCCATGCAGTTGTGTAAGTTACTGACAGAAGAGATTAATGCTTGACAGTTAGCTGAATGATCCTTTATGTTCAATGTTGCTGTACTTTTTACATCGAGCCACATTAATTCAGTGGCTGCCGTACCCTTATTTATTTTCAAAATACACAAATACTGTATATTATTCTCAGGAATTTTATCCTGCCCTGGATGATGCATTCATGGGTGTGGCTGCAGGGAATAGTGTCCCCCCCAATATCTGTGACTTTCATTAAGGCCCCCTTATGAACAATATCTTACCTTTCCAGTCCCCCCCCCCTTCCCCAAATTATTTAGTGGTGGCGACAATCAAGAAATTATAAATTAGAAACTTACTCCAAATTTTTTGGTAATGGCAAAAACTAACCAGAAAGATACTCTTGCAGTAAAGTAAATAAAATCACCAGTAAACAGCATTATTTACAAACTTTGCTAGTATGATGGTTTGATTTCCACTTCAGTGACCTAGCAGTTACAGCACTAACTGCCTGATACGCATGTGTTACGGAAAATTAACCATTTTAACAGCAACATCCCTAAAATGTTATTTCATATTAAATTACCTACTTAGTGACATTTTTACAACAAATGGCAACTTCAGAATTTGGGCATACCCGGAGTGTATTTGTTTGGTCCATTAGTGTTTTTGGGCGCAGGACATATAGGTGAATAAATAAATACCAAATGAATAAGTTGATTCTTGGACAATTTAGTACAAGATCCAAGCTGTAGAAATGAAAATATCTGCTTCCTTTTACCACTCTTAATGACTATTTCCACACACAATTTTTATACTGCACACTTCTATATCAAACCACCATTCTAATTATCACCAACCTTTTTTTTAATCATTTAATATTAAAAATCAGTACTTCAACTTGTGTTTGCATATTTATATGATAATACACTCATGGACACACATTCTCACATGTGTTTGCCACTTGGCGATGGAGGCATAGGCATATATCAACAATTGTATGCACCAGTTGCAGTGAATGTCATAGTCAATTTTGTAAGACATTTCTTTGTTCTTTCAAATATTTAACAGGGAAATTTTTAAAGTACATTAAAAAGTCGTATTTCCGCTTTATTGGTAAGTGTGTTCCTCATGCAATATTAAAATTTAATTCAACAATAATGACGACAGCAAGCAACGCACCCCAAACACACACGCATTCACAAAAGCACAACACACTAGCTTCAACTGCAAACTCCAGCTGCTACGTTCCAAACTGAATTCAGCTCCATTTCTGCTTCCCTAACTTTGAAAGCCTGATGACCCCAATGCACCACACACACAGGTTAAATATAATTACTCTTTCCCGAGACATGTTGGGATCAAAGGAAACCGCAACAAATTAATGCTAAAGTATGTTTCTGAGTGAAACTAATTTTGTTCCATAAGTTTATCTCATTTCCGTAGTGCATTTAACTGTATTTTATTACCATATTTATGAAAAATTTTCTGAATAAATTTCTTATCTTACAACCTAAATGTGCATTCCGATATGTTTACTTTTGTCAATATAACTGTAGGTTGATTCTGAAGGATTTGATGAACTACCGTATATTTCCATACATAAATACCAAGTTGCAAACTACAATATGCATTTGTTAGCCATTTCAGTGCAAACCTTTCAAAGCACACTGGAGCATATGCAAACAACAAGATTAAACAAAGCACAACCTCATTTTCACTTTTTTTGTATTGCCTCACTGTCAGTAGCTACAGCATGCAGCACTGTAGTGGCTGTAAGACAAAAAAACCAACAGTACAATGTATTAAAAATATTAAGAGCTTAAAAACAGCTAAAATGCAATTTTCAATCATGTCCAGCAAGCAAATTTTGGTTGTGACTCCATGATTTACTTTACAATAAATCATTAGTAAATGTGTGTACTTGGGTAAATACTCAATACTAGTGATATGTAGCAAATCAATGATGAATGACTGGGCACAGTCCAATTAATGGTGGAATGTTCAATCATCAATATTTGAATTAAATTTTGGTAACTATATGCAACAGGATAAATGAATTAAAGGAAACAACAACTTACAATGATTTCCTTTATTCACAATGCTTAGGTTTCCACACCACCATTGAGGTACCAAGCTCGATGCATTACTCATTACTATAAACCAAGACAACACACTAAAAAATGCTAACAAATTACATCTTTGTATGTGTGATCAAAGCCAACATGTACCGGTAGTACTTCACCATCAGGTTGCTCCAGTGCACCTGCAACACTCACCTTTTCAGCAAGTGTTGGTTTTCCAAAAGTGCTTTTTGGCCGCATTTTACTCTTTCCATGTGTCCGTTGCACTTTGACCTTTTCATTGTTGACAGGTAGTCTGTCCTTGATATGCACAGAGTTGGACAGTGACAGTAAATCATTAATTTGCTTCTCCACTGTACATTTAGTTTTACTGTCCATTGAATCTACACGACTTAGGAGAACTATTTTGGCCTTTAGCTGTGTTCCCTGACATTTCCCTTTCTCGTCGTTTTGTTTCCTCATTGAGGACAAAATGGTAGACGCCTCTTCACTACAAGTACTCCCACCTGCTTCACTCTTATTTGGATGCAACCCATATATAGTCACTACTGCGTGATTGTGTTTGCAAATATTTAAATTTACCAAAGTGTCTGGACAACAGCAAGAGAACGAGTGTATACATATTTTACAAATGTAACAAAAGTCTGCAATCAAGATTGCATTCCAGAGATTTCAACTAAACTTTGTATGTAACATCACTTATTGTTTGTGATTTCACATAAAATTCTTTCCCATTATTACAGGCTTTTACTGGACTTTGTCATTTTTGTGGAAGCACTGTGGCGTTCCTGTATCTGTTTAAGCCTATGCGAGTGTCCGCCCTTGACCGGTTTTCCTATTCTCTCAAAGAACTTATCTCTAATGAACTTCATGAGCATTGCCAACAAACTGTCGAGTCTGTTATTTGATTTGCCATCAAGGTAGCAGTACTTGAAGACCATATGTATCGCTTCGAGGTGCGTATTTGTATTGATGTTTAGGTTCTGTCGATGACAATATGCCCAAAGTTGTGGTCTAAAGCCATAATATTCTGTGAAATAGTGCCCAAACGCCCTTGTCTGCAGATCTTTGTGCAACTGATTTTCAAAGGCTTCTAGTAGGTCACCAAATTTGTTTATATTTGGCTCTTCGAACAAAGTCCGCAAGGCTTTATAAACCTGCAATTGTTTCGTTTTTCCACAATGCACTTTGGATAAATTGTTTCTCCAGCTTTCATCAACGTTCCAGGCATACAGTAATGTATTTTCTGGGAGATCCATCACCTGCGCCCACGCAGATCGAAAAACATCTGACAAAGACAAATGGTTTAATTTTACCGGCTTTTGCCATGACACAAGTAAAAAATTGTGTCCTTACAGCAGTATTTTCTCGGCTTGATATGCAGAATGCCACAGGCATACCACACCCAAATTCGTCGATAACCAACAAAGTTGTAAGTAAAAGTTTATGAACATTAGTGCAGAGTGTTGAGTCAACACAAACAGTATTTGACCCAAACCGTTTCAGCATATCACACTGCAAGTCCGTCATTAAAACAATGACTGTCTTCATCAGATAAATTGTCCACACAATCACCAATTTTTTTGTTCATTAGAACACAGTCCTTAAATTGTTCCAAAAACATAGCCACACTAATATCATCATTGTTATGAAACTGGTGCGTATCTGTTTTGAATTTCTGTCTGATATTGTGGAGATCTTTTCTAGTGAGGAGGTGTAGTCTCTCCAGACACTCTGAATGGATGCCATCCCTCACATCATCCAAAATTCTCTGGGACGTTACGCCAGTTGCTATTTTACCTGTAACATTTATACTATTATAGGAACAACAAACATACAGTGAAAGAAATACTATTACTTATACCTAATGTGTTTGCTGAGTATGTAATTCTGTCAGTACATGTGTTTTGATAAAACAGGCACTTTTGTATGTAACAAATAACTACCAGTAATAGTAATACTCTTAACCTTCAAATGGTATATTGTGTCACACTCTTGGTAACACACATTTCCACTACAGTACTGAGTTTACCTCTTTATATAAGTGAAAATTATTGCCAGAAATAATCACCACATCCACTTCTTGTAAAGCTAACTGGATCATCAGCTGACTGCAGCATTACACATTGACATTGAGGGTCTCTTACAACAATCTCATTCAAACTGAAACATATCTATATGTTATCTAACAGTAACTGTTCCTTCAGAGTGTTAACTATTAATGTACAAGAAAATAAAGACCTTTTGTGAAATATCAGAGGACACAAAATGTAGTGGCTGCAATGTACTTTACATGCATTCAGCTGATGCTTGACGTGAGTTGGTAGCACCATGATGAATGACAGGAGGTGAAGGCAGCAGCATAACTGTAGACTGGGATACCACCCGTCTGCTTTGACCCATGACATCAGGATGTCGGAAAACCAGTATGCGGGATATCTTAATACTTCTGCATTGTAGATACAAATAATCTGTAGTTATCATATATAACATCATGTACCATTGATCACAGGTCTTAGCCCAAAAATCCACACCTTTGGCACTCACATGAAAAAAAAAATTACACTTAACAATCAGACAGAAGCTACAGATCACATTTTAAACAAAATATTAATCTGTTTTGTTTGTAAGCTATTGTCTTTAACTCAACTACCAAATAATCACTCACCCCTTCTACAAACATGCACACACCTCAACACCACCGCCCTGTGATGACGTCACGGGTCAAAGCTGATGGTCGTTATCCCTATCTACAGGTGAGCTAAAGCAGCCAATAACTTTGCTTCTTTTATGTCATATGTTTCATTAAGTCTATTCCCATTATTTATAGATAATAAAAATCTGACAGAACACATGTAGAGGGATACAAATTGCTATCATCTCGTGAATTGCAAAAGAATGCCGAGAACCAGTCACAGCATGGTTGGAACAGTTTTACATAAATGAGTGCATTTTTTCAGTAATAACATTTTTCATTGTTAATGAGGAGACTTTCCAGGCAAAGTTATTACATCCATGTAGTGACTGGTACTCGATGTACCTTTTCTTAGTTCTCCAGCTATTTCCTCTGCAACTAAAGTAGAATGAAGAGTGTTTCTTTGATATTGTATCTAATTTGCTATATGTTACTCATCAAAACATCATGAATATGAATGTCAATTTGTTTAGTAATCATGAAATTTAAAACCATTTCTTACTGGCTGCCTGAATGCATGCCTTCACCTCCCACCATTCATTGAGCCAGTAGCAACAAAACATGGAAATCAGCGGTCCAATGCATGCAGAATACATTTCAACCAAATAAATTTATGTTAACAGTAACACTCGTCTACAAATAGTTTTTAATACATTTGTAATAAACATAGCAATAATTACACATTTTCACACGAATTATAAACTGATATGACACCTGCTCAGTCTTCAAGGTTTCAACAATCAGTGTAAAGAAGAAGGGTAAGTTTAAAGCATTCAACAATCCAAAGATTGATTTTTCACCATGGTGCTTACTACGTATGGTCCTGTTTGGAGTGTGCAGTCACCTTCCTCTGATCATTGAACTGACTTCCATGACCTACAGTTTAACATGTGTTCCGAATAACGGTGGTACTGAGCGTTTGTCACATTAACAACACTGCGTGAGGTGAACAAAAAGTTATACTTAAAAATTCTAGAACTGAGAGCTGAAAACAAACACTCGCCCCCTTAAATTCACTTCTGGCACTTTGCCACTGTCCTACTGAGTACCACTACAAGCAATATTACAGAAACAGAACAGTACAGTGTGAGATACTGATGTTACCATGTAATTTTTAACACTAAGAAAACAGTATTAGAATATAAGGGGATTAAACTGTAAAATTGGAACCTCCAATGTCCAGAAAACACTTTCGCCACCTAAAGTGGAAAAAAATAGAGAAGAAAAAGTTACATACTGAAATAGGCCTAGTAAAATATTGGGCTACCATACAATAAAGTATAAGTGAAACAAAAAAGAAAGAATAAAAAATGGAAATTTTGAAGTGAGCATACTGCTCCAGTCCAAAAGAAATTGCATAATTTGCCAAAAAGTTCATTATTTGAATATACTCATCCCAGAATGATACAAAAGGTAATGGTATGGCCTTGTCTATGAATCAACGGAATGGCAAAAAGGAGGGTATAAAATGAACATTAACAATAGTAAAACAACGGTAATTGAATGTTTCAGAAAAATCAAGTGATGCTGAAGGAATTAGATTAGGTGATGGAGGTAATAAAAGTAACAGATTAGTTTCGTTATTTGGGTAGCAAAATAACTTTTGATGGCTGAAATGAAAATGATATACAATACAGAATGGCTACACGAAGAAAGGTGTTTTTGAAGAAAGCAGAATTTATTGATGTACGATATTAATTTATATGATGACAAGTTCTTTGTGAGAGCATTCGCATAGAGTGTAGCACTGCATGGGAGTGAAACGGTGGATAAGGAGTTCAGTCAGAGAAAAAGGAAACAAAATATATTCAAATGTTCTATGGTATTGAGAAAAACAAGCAAATTGGACAGAAACCAGCTTCCTTAAAAATTAATATTTTCTTAACAAAAAAGTCAATTTATCATACAGATAACATGCAGAAAGTAGTTGCAGCACCTATGGTTTCATACTAAACATATTACACTTTCAACACATGTAAATTTTCTTATTCTGGGCATAAAAGTGAAGTATTTAACCCTACACTGCATGGTGTTGCCCTTTGGTAACACAAGTCTTTGTTTCATTTATAATGCGTAGTTCTTGTTGCCAGATGGCAACACTGCGCATATTGAGTACATTGAAGTCTGTTCTAAGCATTTAGTTGATCGTTTCCTCCATTGATGGCAGAGCAGTCATGAATTGAGGATAAATGCAACAAAGGGCACTCCAATGGACTTTACTCACTGTTGGGCCTCAAATTGCGTAATGTAATTACAAAATTATACGACTTCTGTCAAGTAAAAAAAAAATATCATGTTACAGACATCTAATAGGAGTGAAAAACATGTTAGACACCAATATTTTTCCTTGAAAGAAAGTTTCTGAGTAAAGAAAATTACGTGTTTCCGTTCGGCAACACTATGCACTCAGTCAAACTATTCTTGCATACTTGCTTAGGAAGCTTGCACTCAGCGCTGACGAAATTTCTGCCATTTTAGTGAACTAGTGCTGTTTCTGTTGTAAAATATTGTATCATGAGTGCTGAAAAAGTTTGTTTTGTGGATGATGATGGACGGTTAAAGTAGTTGACAGAAGAAATTTGGTTTTGAATACCAGTTCCGAGTGAAAGTGAAGATGACAGTGGTGATGAAGATGAAATATGTAATAACAGAAATAAATTCGAGAAATCACACAATGAAACTTTTGATCTTATTGAATCCAAAGTGTCTTCAAATGATTCTAATTGTGCTGGGCAGTCAATGGACTCCTCGGTAGCTGCAGCAGGAACTACAAGTAGGAGTGGAGGTTCTGCTCCAATAGTAAAGGGGTAAAATACTTGAGTTTATTGGAAATCATGAAGGAACAGTGATCTCAAATGTAATCTGGAAGGACAACAAGACAGTTATGTTGTTATCCACGTTTGTAAGAAGTGACCCTGTAAGCAATGTAAAGAGGTATATAGAAGTAGGAAGGAACATATTTTTGTATCATGTCCAAAAATTGTGCAAATTTATAATAAGCATATGGGAGGAGTGGATCTCCTAGACAGTCTCATTGGGAGATACAGAATAATGCGGAGTAAGAAGAGGTAGTTTAGAATATTTTACCATCTTATTGATGTAGACATAATCAACATCTGGATTTTGTACCACAGAGTTAACAGCATCCACAACACAGTGTCTCAAGCTAAGAAGCTCCAATTAGCAAATTTTATGACTGAACTGGCTGAAACGTTGCTCAAAATTGGTTCCAGCTCTACGCCAAAGAGAGGTAGCCCAAGTTGTGTAGAGAAACCACCAGCAAAGAAGAAATAAGGTTCATACCATCCAGCTAAAAATGTCAGATTCGATTAGGTCGAACACTGCGCTGTTTATTTAGATAAAAAAGGTGCAAATATGAAAATTTGCCAAGGTTATACCATTATTAAATGCGAAAAATGTAATGTGGATCTGTGTGTTAACAAGAACAATAACTGTTTCACTGAATATCATGTATTGTAATTTACTGTTTTCAGATTTATTTCACAAAAGTATCCTGCTTTGAATGCCACTGAGATCTACAATATGAAATTAAAATTCAAAATCAAATACCTCATAAAATGTATATTTCATAGAATGCATTTGTAAATAATTTTCCTGATTGATTTGCTGTTGTAAAAGTTTTGATTACTGGAGAATGAGTTATGCATGATGTTGCCAAATGGCAACAGGTAATAAATAATGACTTTTACATTGTTAAATCAGTTGTATATTTTTTTCAATATTTTCCCCCTTCATTGCTGAACATTTTCTACCATATAAATTTTTTTTTACGCTAAAAAAAAAATTTATGCAGTGTAGGGTTAAAATGTCTGATGAATATTTACCCAAAATTGTGACAATTTTAGAACAAACAGTAAACCACAGACATAAAATATGAAAAATATTTTACTAATAATGGAAACTGACTGAAGACTACTGGTATATAAATTTCCTGAAGGAATTAATTACAGGAGACTTGAATAGTAGGAATCTTTTGTAGCAGTGGAAAAGACAATGCAATTAGGCCTAGTTTACTAATAATGAACAAAAGTGAACAAATTTGTGATAGATTTCTTTTTAAAAGTCACCAACTTTTTAGTTTATGTTAGAAAGTAGCAATTTGGTTATGAGCTGACAAAGCCGAAGAATGTGCTGGACAAAACCATAATATTTACATCACCATGTTGAATACTAGAGTGTGGGGAAATATCAGTAATGCTCCCACCATCATACAAACTCAAAGAGAACATAAATAGTGCAAAACATTGTCTTGGCTTACAGCTGTTTCCAGATACTAAACAGGCCTAAATGATGCAATAGCCTTTAAAATTATAAAAACTTTCATAAATACAGGGAAAAAACAGTACCTGTATATATGTACACAGAGTGTTGCAGCAACAACAAACCTAAATTAAGCTGAAACTCACCAGCAATGATCTCCCTTTCAGATGCAGTGAGGCTTAGATGACCTATGTTCAGATCATGCCCAAAATGTGTTTTGAAATCAACAACATTACAGATTCCATTTCTATCTTGGGTGACTTCGATACCGGCAGTGCAATGGCTTCCCATCATTCCCCATGAACCACAGACATTGCCGAGGTGGGGTGGCTTGCGTGCCTCAACGATGCAGATAGCCGTACCGTAGGTGCAACCACAGCGGAGGGGTATCTGTGGAGAGGCCAGACAAACGTGTGGTTCCTGAAGAGGGGCTGCAGCCTTTTCAGTAGTTACAGGGGCAACAGTCTGGATGATTGACTGAGCTGGCCTTGTAACATCAGCTAATGTGGCTTTGCCACACAGCTACTGCGAACGGCTGAAAGCAAGGGGAAACTACAGCCGTTATCTTTCCTGAGGACATGCAGCTCTACTGTATGAACATATGATGATGGCATCCTCTCGGGTAAAATATTCCGGAGGTAAAATAGTCCCCCATTCGGATCTCCGGGCGGGGACTACTCAGGAGGATGTTGTCATCAGGAAAGACAATACTGGCATTCTACGGATCGGAGCGTGGAATGTTAGATCCCTTAATCGGGTAGGAAAATTAGAAAATTTAAAAAGGGAAATGGATAGGTTGAGGTTAGATATAGTGGGGATTAGTGAAGTTCGGTGGCAGGATGAACAGGATTTCTGGTCAGGTGAGTACAGGATTATAAATACAAAATCAATTGGGGGTATCACAGGAGTAGGACTGATAATGAATAAGAAAATAGGAATGCGGGTAAACTACTATGAGCAGCACAGTGATCGCATTATCATTGTCAAGATAGATACGAAGCCAACACCGACAACATTAGTACAGGTTTATATGCCAACTAGCTCTGCCAATGATGAGGAGATCGAAGAAATATATGAGGAGCTAAAGGAAATTATTCAGACAGTTAAGGGAGAGGAAAACTTAATTGTGATGGGAGACTGGAATTCGGTAGTTGGAAAAGGAAGAGAAGGAAAAATAATAGGTGAATATGGTCTGGGTAGGAGGAATGAAAGAGGAAGTCGCCTGGTAGAATTTTGCACGGAACATGATTTAATCGTAACAAACACGTGGTTTAAGAATCACAAAAGAAGGTTGTATACATGGAAGAGACCAGGAGACACCGGAGGATATCAGATAGATTTTATAATGGTAAGACATAGATTCCGGAACCAGGTTATAAACTGCAGGACATACCCAGGGGCAGATATAGACTCTGACCATAACTTGTTAGTCATGAACTGTAGGCTGAAGCTGAAAAAACTGCAGAAAGGTAGGAAAATAAGGAGATGGGACTTAGATAGATTGAAGGAAACTGATGTTCTGGAGAATTTCAGAGGGATATTTAGGCAACAATTGCCAGAAACAGGGGGAAATAAAACAGTAGAAGAGGAATGGGTAGCATTGAGAGATGAAATAGTGAAGGCAGCGGAGGACAAAATAGGTAGAAAGGCAAGACCTACAAAAAATCCTTGGATATCACAGGAAATACTAAATTTAATTGATGAAAGGAGAAAATATAAAAATGCAGTAAATGAACCAGGCAAAATGGAGTACAGACGTCTAAAAAATGAGATTGACAGGAAGTGCAAAATGGCTAAGCAGGAGTGGCTATTAGCCAAATGTAAATCTGTAGAAGAATGTATAGCAAGGGGAAAAGTAGATACTGCCTACAGGAAAATAAAAGAGACATTTGGGGACAAGAAAAGCAACTCTACGAATATCAAGAACTCAGATGGGAAACCAGTTCTCAGCATAGAAGCGAAAGCTGAAAGGTGGAAAGAGTACATAGAGCAGCTCTACAAAGGAAATGAACTTAGAGACGATGTTGTAGGAAGGGAACAGGAAGTCGATCAAGATGAAATAGGAGATACTATACTGAGAGATGAATTTGACAGAGCCTTGAAAGACCTAGGTCGGAACAAGGCCCCAGGAGTAGATGAAATACCCTCAGAGCTACTAAAGTCTCTGGGCGAGCCAGCCATGACAAGACTATTTGAACTGGTGTGTAGGATGTATGAGACAGGCGAAATGCCCTCAGACTATAAGAAAAATGTAATAATCCCCATTCCAAAGAAATCAGGCGCAGACAGGTGTGAAAATTACAGAACCATCAGTTTGATAAGTCATGGTTGCAAAATTTTAACACGAATTGTCTACAGGAGAATGGAAAAGCTGGTAGAAGCTGACCTCGGGGAAGATCAGTTTGGATTCAGGAGGAACGTAGGAACCCGGGAGGCAATACTCACTTTACGTCTAATCTTAGAAGACAGATTAAGGAAAGGCAAACCAACATTTTTAGCTTTTGTAGATTTGGAGAAAGCTTTTGACAATGTTGACTGGAATACACTCTTTCAAATTCTGAAGTCAGCAGGGGTAAAATACAGGGAAAGGAGAGTTATTTACAACTTGTACAAAAGCCAGACCGCAGTTATTAGACTCGAAGGGCATGAAAAGAAAGCATCAGTTGGGAAGGGAGTAAGACAGGGTTGTAGCCTTTCTCCAATGTTATTCAATTTGTACATCGAGCAGGCGGTGAAGGAAAGCAAGGAAAAATTTGGAATAGGGATTAAAGTTCAGGGGGAAGAAATAAAAACATTGCGTTTTGCTGATGACATTGTAATTCTGTCAGAGACAGCGAAGGACCTGGAAGAGCAGTTGAATGGAATGGAAAGCGTGTTGAAGAGAGTATATAAAATGAACATTAACAAGAGCAAAACAAAAATAATGGAATGCGGTCTTAGAAAATGAGGCGATGCTGAAGGAATTAGATTAGGTAACGAAACAATGAAGGTGGTAGATGAGTTTTGTTACTTGGGTAGTAAAATAACATGCGATGGTCGCAGTACAGAAGATATAAAGTGCAGAATGGCAATGGGAAGAAAAGCATTTTTGAAAAAGAGAAATTTGCTAACATCGAATATTAATTTAAGGGTAAGGAAGTCTTTTCTGAAGGCATTTGTGTGGAGTGTTGCCTTGAATGGGAGTGAAACATGGACGATAAGCAGTGCTGACAGGAAAAGAATAGAGGCTTTTGAAATGTGGTGCTACAGAAGAATGCTGAAGATTAGGTGGGTAGATCACATAACTAATGAAGAGGTACTGAACAGAATTGGTGAGCGAAGGAATTTTTGGCATACCCTGACTAAAAGAAGGGATCGCTTGGTAGGACACATTCTTAGACATCGGGAATCGTAAATTTAGCATTGGAGGGAAGTATGTGGGGTAAAAATCGCAGAGGGAGACCAAGAGACGCGTATAGTAAGCAGATTCAAGTGGATGTGGGTTGCTGTTCTTACGAGGAGATGAAAAGGCTTGCTCAGGACAGAGTAGGGTGGAGAGCTGCATCAAACCAGTCTCAACAACTTAACAACAACAACGCTTCTTGAATGAGACATTAATATCCCAGATCTATGACACATATATGTGTATTTTAGTGCCATCTTTAACACGCTTAGCACCGGTGCGGTCTAAAAAACTACTCCTTGCAGTTTTCTCTTCTGCTGACTTCCACTTCAGAAAGTCTGAAACACCAATTACGAAAACAGATTATATTCCTAAAAATATGGTTTCTATCGCGGGAAATCATCAGTATAAAATACCGGACTACAGAAATGTTATCATTAACACAACTTTCGCATATGTAGAAACATGTTGCCTCTGAAAGTAAATATTTCAGCAGAATACAGAGCCTACTACACAATTTGACCAACGAAAGAAAGAAGTTGATAATCTTAGATTACGAGTTAACATAGAAATATAAGTAAATACTATGAAAATCCCGTTAAAAAAATCCTCAAAGCCGAACTAGTGCAATTTTTGCAACGTTATGCCATAATACTGTAGGCACAAAGTACGGAACTTTACTATTTTTGCATATTATATATTAACTATTACACGATGTTACCTACCGTTCATTGATGGGAACACCATCTCTTCTTTCGCCGTTAAAACCATGTGCCTTTCCTGGACGTGTGCTCTCAAGCTCGCCAAACGTTGAACGAAAAGCTACATTCTTCTTGCGGGCACTTAATCGAACCTTCCGTACTTGGTTCTGTATCGTGCTTTTTTCTGATGTGCGCATAGAAAGTTTTTCGTAGCTGAAATGTTTTATCGCATACGAAACACTTGTTGCAATCCGCCATCATATACACATAATGGGGAAACCGCTTCATTCAAAAAAGATGGACGTCATGAAACACTAGCCAATCACCGTGGCCCTTCTGATGACGCCAGACCCGATTCCATGCCTAGAATTAAAAAATGTTTGTACAGCTTATGGGACTTAACTACGGGGTCATCAGTCCCTAAACTTACAGACTACTTATGAACTACTTACGAACTAGGACGGCACAAATTTCCATGCCCGAGGGGGGATTCGAACCCCCGACCGTAGTGGCCGTGCAGACCGTGACTGGAGCGCCTCAGTCTCCTTGGCCACCGCGGCCGGCTGCCTAGAATTAGACGCAGGTCACAGTGTGCCCGCTATCTGTGCTTCTGATACCTCTTCGACTCTTCCTCCGACACGTCGCCCGGTTGTATGATCGGCAGGCAACCCGCGACGTTGTTGCGCTTGGCGGGTTGCCAGTCGCACAGGCTGAATGCCGCAAAATTCGTCCTTGAAGTACCAGGATAGCAGCGTGCGTGAAGAGGTAGACAGTTTCAGTGGCTGCTTTATCGGCAATGCATCACAAGTCTTTAAAATCTTGGGCAATTCGAAAGTATTTTTTTAAAGTAAGGGAGGTGGATATTTGAGCGTTTAACATCCCGTCGATATCGGAGCCACTTTTCATGACTGCGAGAGACTATGTGGTCTAGAACTGGTTCGAAATTCAGAAACAATGTGAAGAAGACACTAATGTTTTTCCTTAGGCTAAGATAGCATTAGAGCTGTTGTTTTATTAGGAGACGGTTACAATTTGACGACGTTGAAGTGCAATTCTTATTTTATGGGCCAATTAGTTACTTTAGTTTTATTACTTATCTCAATAAATGTGTTGTTGGGGTATCAACTTTAGCAGCTTTTGAGTATGTGGTTTTATAGTTTGATAACAAAATTTCAGTTTTTTCATGCTTTCGGTTAAATTATTGCTTTTTTGTGGAGCCTTTATTACATAAGGCAGTACATTCTGCGTATTCTTAGCATGTAACAAAAATAATTCAAGAAGTTACCACGTAAACATAATCATTTTACTCTCGGTGAATATGATTTAAAACATCTTGTTGACAGAGAGCCTTCAGGTACCACTGATGGATATAACCGCGACATCAACTCAATAAATGTATTTGAAATCTGTATTTTTTTTCCTTCCATGTCAATATGTACTAGAACACAAAGTATACAAATGAAATGATTCACCAACAAGACAACTCTCTCGTCACATCAAGCGCCCACAATCGCGTAACTGGCCAACTGCGAACAGCGGACAAATCGAAGAACGCCACGACAGCCATCGTGGTGGCAAACTTCTGCGCAAACTAAATGTGCGTTAAGATTCTTTTGATTACAGATAGTATTCATTTGAATTATGTCGTGATAACTATGTCTAATTCAAATATAAACTATAAAACAGCTTCAGACTCCTTGAATATAAGCAAATATCGGTTGTGTGTAAATTTATTACACAGAGTGTAGAAATTGGTCAATAGCGACTCCTCTTTCTAACGTAACCGAACTATAACACGTAGTTTTTTAGCGTTCGAAGTGCAGGATATGTACAGAATTTATCGTCCCACACGATTTTTGGCACTTTCTCAGTGTATTCTATGATTGTGAAATTTTTGTACAAACATTTTGGAAGAATTTCACACCTTACATCTTTGCTTTAGTGCTGTATTCTCCAATATTTAGATATTTCATAGCATGAGAAAGTCAAATAGGGCTACCTGAAACTGCTAACGTTAAAATTGACTGTAAAAGTGAAATATGCCATCAGATACATCACTGAAAAATAGCTTCTTACCTTGTGAATACAGCAACCAGCCACTACCAAATTCTTTTAAGAACACGATGTATGCCATACCTTTTTCTTGACTAATGAATCTAACATTAGCATTAGGCTATCTAACAATAATATTAGCATTTTTAATGCTGTAAGCCAAATACCTTAGCGTAGTGTGAACTTCTCAAAAGTCAACTATTGTCTTAGAGTTCAACTTCACAAAGGGCATCCAGTGTGGCTAAGTGTCATTCATAAAAGGAACTATACACAGTTCTGCAAATCCCTTTAAGTTTTTTATATCTATATGTAAAGCAGATTACCTTTAAATTCCGCGTTACAAGTTGCCAATATTAATTTTATAAACTAAAATTCTATTTGCAGTGAGGCAACTAATTTCGTGACCCCAAAAGTTATTTTACACAATCATAAAATGAAACTTTTTGAACTTCCTGTCCACCAGTACTGCCTGAAGTAGCTCCTTTTTCTAAGAGCCACCAGTACTGTAAAAGCCCGTTATTTATTTCATTCAATCCTATATTGTCTTGACTAACAATCTGTTAAGCAAGATTGACTATCACTGAACACAAGTAGTAGGGGTATTTGTATTCCTGGGATGACAGTAATCGATCTTTTTATTCCTTTATTAAATTAATTAACGCATTTAAACGCTAAGCAGCTCTTCACCATCGTGCTTCATGCACACTGCAATAATCAAACAATACAGACGTGTCTGTCAATTGTGTATATATCCCGCAGTAGCTATTTAATACACGATGTACCTGCTAACAACACTCGTATTTAGGTGATACTTGCCGCTACCATGGCGAAGGTTCAAATTATCCTGCGACAGCAGCGTCTTTAGGGATTCTAGTTATTTTTACAAGGTCTTTGCTTCACATTAAGCCACAAGGGCAATGGGAAAGAAGGCTGCGACGCACATGTCATGTCACCTGCTCGAGGTATGCCCAGAGGTACGTAGCTTAACGTTATGCTCTATCCAGTGAAGAAGTTTATTACTACTGAAGTTGTTTTGATCATAGTCCTTGATATAGAAGGAAAAAAAAAACCTGTTTCCTTGGTTTGTTCTACAAAACCTGTCCATTAGAAATTTAAAAAACAAAAGAAGAAAATTACAGTAGACAATTTACAGTCTTGAGCACCGCAGTAAAGTATGTCTGTATGTACTGCCGTACAAGTTTTCAATGAACACAAATATTAAACTCCCTGACAGATTAAAATTGTGTGCCGGAACTGGGACTCGAACCTGAGACCTTTGCCTTTCGCGGGCGAGTGCACTACCGACTGTGCTATCCCGACACGACTCACGATGCCGCCTCATTACTTTACTTCCGCCAGTACCTCGCCTCCTACTTTCCAAACTTCACTTTACTGGCGAAATTAAAGTTGTGAGGCGGCATCGTGAGTCGTGTCGGGAAAGCACAGTCGGTAGTGCGCTTGCCCGCGAAAGGCAAAGGTCCCACGTTCGAGTCCCGGTTCCGGCACACAATTTTAATCTGCCAGGAAGTTTCATATCAGCGCACACTCCGCTGCAGAGTGAAAGTTTCATTCTGAACACAAATATGGTTTCTTAACTGACAGTAAGTGAAGGTGAAGTGTTGTTTACTTTCCTTCTCCTGGCTTTCCGTGCTAAGTTGCAGGCCTTGGTCTCCCGCATGTTGGAGTCCTCGGCCTGTCGTGGTGCCGCGAAGGCTGCGGCGTCTCTGCTGCTGTCTCCTCCTGGTCGTCCCTAGCAGCAGCCGTTCGCTTATTTCACAGGCGGCCACCGTCTCCCTCCGCCGGATCGTGTGCGCTGATTGGTCGTTGGCGATGTGTCGCTGTCTTCGTCCGCCTTAGGAAATGATCCGTATGGTGTACTCGGTGTGGCCAGCGGCCGCGCCTGGCGCCAACTAGCGGAGCGCGGCGGAACTACGGCGGTGGCGCGGTTTGGCAGTCGCTGTGAGCGATGACGTCAGAGCGCACCCTCTCGCCGCGCCGCGCTGCGTTTAGCCGTATAGGGACAACAAGCTTAACTCATGCATAGGTTTCAATGTGTTCGAGATTATCTATATTTTCGTGTATTATCATCATTGTTACAATTATTAAGCTCTATATTAGTTAGACTACTTTTTATGGTCGGTGAAATGCTAGTTTAAAGCCTCCGAAGGACGTCAACGTCTTTCACCATATCGGAGGGCGCTCCTTTTTTTTTTTTTTTTTTTTTTTTTTCCTGGTTGAAGAGACTCCCACAGGCTTAGACCACATAGACCTGAGGTACGGAGAAAACCACGATAATATAACATTAAACTCTATTAATGTGTTTCCGTTTTGTACTCGGGAAAGTTACCTCACAATTTTTTTCATTTTTTTTCAGTTTTTGTCTTTGTTCGCTCTCAGTTCGCTTATTACTTCTGCAATTTTTGTTGTTGTTGAGAGATTTCATTGTGATGAAGGTGCGTGTCCTTACGAAACACATTACGGCAACGTCCTCCATTCCTGAATACTTCACATTTATAATATCCTTTAGCCTTCCAAAAACGGTCTACGGTCTACGGCCTACGGTCAATGTAACTGCCGTGGAATTGTTGAAATTCTCTTTCCATTTTCAAAACCAATTCCATAAAACTTTCAGTTGGTTTTATTAAGGATCCCCTTGAAATTGTTTGAAGCCAGTTCTATCCTGAAAGCAGGCCGCGGTGGCCGAGGGGACTGAGGCGCTCCAGTCACGGTCAGCACGGCGACTACGGTCGGGGGTTCGAAACCCCCTGTGGCATGGATATTTGTACCGTCCTTTGTATAAGGTAGTAAATAAGTATTTTGTGAGTTTAGGGACTGATGACCCCGTAGTTAAGTCCCATAAGCTATACAAACATTTGAATATTTGAACATTCCTGAAACATTTACATGATCAGTCATTTTACCAAACAAATGTGCTAATTCAGGGTGTTTTGATTTACTCTGTAAGCAACATATCCCGCAATCACCTCTAACAGCTCAACATTTTCCTTTAAATTTTGAACATTTTTCCTCTTCGTATTCGACGTAATTCTCAAAAATTTCTGCCATCACTGAAATCCGAAACATATATCGAACAGACACGAGCATATGCAACTGTAAACGAATCTGCACGTTTGCAAGTATTTATCCACCTTTTCATCTCACTGTCTTTAGGAAACACGTAAAACATAATTCCTAACTCCCTCGCTTGGCTACCGTGGTTAGTACAACTGGCGATTGCACAACAAACCATTCTTTTCCACTTAAAGGTTTACTGTTAAAAATAACCTCAGTACAGTGATAATTACGAGAATACTCTCAATCTAAAAACAATTCACACTGACCTAAAAACCGTGTTCTCCCTCGTAAACACAACCGATACATCACGCACAATGGAAGTTAGCACGCTGCTGAGCGCTGCGAGGGTGCGCCGTGACGTCAGCGGCGCGGCTTGCTACTGCGCATCCACCTCGTCATCCCTACCGTGTTTCTACCAACCGTGCTGCTACCGACACCGCGGCATGGTGCGCAGTAGCTCATTAGTAACGTTATTTGGATCCCTAACTTGCTAAACTGTTTGTTCCACGTGCCATTTGAAAAGTATGGTTATTGCTCTACGGTAGCGGAAGAACATTGTTATCTGTTAAAACCTTATGTGGTGTAACATTAGCGGAGTAACGACATCAATTAAGTTAAGTAACGTAACAGAATTGAATAAAAGAAAAGGAATAACGGTAATGGAATAAAATTATCAGTTGGAAAGTTAATCTGCGAAACCTTTTTAAAGTAACGAAATTAATTCCGATGCGTAAGGAAATACATTTTGGTAACAGTAAAGGAAGGCCGTTATTGGCCTCATTGAAGAGAATGGTACACGTACCGATAACTGGTAATCTGTGGTTCGTAACTTAAGAAAACGTTTTAGTAATATTATTCTGGACCTGTAATGAATTAATCCTGTTTGTCATGTGCTCTATTTGTTTTTAAAAATGTTGAAAAAACTAAATAACAGTTTTTTTTTGGAGATTGGGGTGATTTCTAAGAGAAAGTTGACTGGTGAATATACTTAAAAAAAAAGAAAAAAAAAAACAGTATGCACAATTTTTTTTTCTTTTTATTTTTTTTAAATGGGACCCAACTACGGGGTCATCAGTCCCTAAACTTACAAACTACTTACGAACTAGGAGGGCACAAATACCCATGCCCGAGGGGGGATTCGAACCCCCGACCGTAGTGGCCGTGCAGACTGTGACTGGAGCGCCTCAGTCCCCTCGGCCACCGCGGGCGGCTGCACAAACAATTCACATATCTATGACTACTTACATAACTTCTTTTACTTTCGTTTTTACGGAAGTGACTAATGGCAAAATCTTACTAATTTTTGTACATAAGATACTGAGCAATGTGGTGCAGTACAACACACTGTACTCGTATTTGAGAGAACAGGCAAATACTAGCGTGAGCTCCATCTCTAATGGCCACGCTATCGACGCAAGGAACTACACTTGGTTTCCTTCCTTCATTCTTCATAGGTAGATGACCAATATTTGAATGAAATTAAAATTGTGTACATGATGTTAAGAACAATTTGTAGAGAATTTTTGGTAAATTTAGGTAACTGTATTTGTTCATCTAATTTCTAAAAAAAAAAAAAAACAGATCTTAGAGTAGTTTCTTAAATGTCAATATCGGGGCCAATGAATCATGTAAACAATAAATATTTATTAATAACGTTATGTAAATCAAACATATTCCTTCTAAATCGATTTTTTAACGAAAAGAAAAGTCGCCATGCAAGTCATATTCAATACGGAATTCGGTGGGATGCCGTGTAAGAAGTAACCTTTGTTTATCCGAAATCGCCGCACTGACAATCGTCCCTGTTTACTCCGGTGCAGAACTCGCGCCGGCCTCCAACACCGACTCGACGACGAGACATCCGCTGCTGTTAACTAGAGTACAGGAATGAATCTCATTACCTGCTCACTGATATGTGCGCAACTTTCTTTCTTAACAGGGGCCATTTTCTATTGCTGATACAGAACGAAAAATGTGATCTGATCCTAGATTGTAATGTTGTGGAGTGAATTAAGTCGGAGTTGTAAGTTTTGTAATATTCGTAGAGTCCATCTGTGGGTTTCCATATGTTGTTCTAATTCTTTGTTGCTAAATGACAACTGTAGAATAACTATATTGACTGGTAACATAAAAAGTCGTGATGAAATACGTTCAAACTGCAGTGGTCATCAGTCCCTAAACTTATAAATTACTTAAAGCAACCTAACCTAAGAAGAATACACACACCCATGCCAGAGGGAGGACTCGAACCCCAGACTTTATGTTACGGTAGTAACGCTAAAATTGGGCCTTTGCGATCGACTTTTGACAGCTCGAAATTTAACTGAAAATACGGCTTAACCATTTATCTGACACTGAAATTGAATAACCGAATTTGTAGAGGAGAAAATTCTCTATAACTTTGCTCCCCTATGTTTTTTTCCATACCCGTATCCTTTGAGAGATATTTGCGAAATAACGGAGATTTGTAGAGTTGGGTTTGAACGTGACTCGAACTGTTCGATCAATTTACGTCATAGTACGGGAAATCTCGGGATATGGGAACATTCGATCACGGCGCTATCTGGCAATGTCAGTACGTACTATCACTACGATTTACAGCGATAATATTCATAAATATTTTCTGCGCTGTCCAGTAAACTACTAATAAAGAAGATTGTGTCATTAATGTATTATGGGTAATAATAAGTATGAAATGCAGACTGTAGTAGCAGGTCATAATTAAAAAAGCAACGAATTTAGGCTATACGTAAACAATAGCAATCGCGATTTAAAATTCTAGTGCTGCGATCTAGCGGCGCCTGTTGGTACTTCGTTAACAGCAGCTAGTGCACTGTTCATTCCGTGGTTGCAATTACAGTTCATTTTTGTATGAATTATTTCCGTTATTGGGTATTAAATTTCTAATGTTTTCTCTATTCCATCTGTTTTAATCTTTTTTTCCATGCGTTTAAAAGGTGGTAACGTTTTTATCTGTTACTATTATTTACTATTACTTATTACCACATTAAAAGTAATTTCTACTTTTGAAGGATTCACAGTAGTGTAACATACTTCCAGAAACAACATATTTTCCTTTGACTGTTAGCTTTGCAGTAATTTGATGCAGTAATCCTGTTATAGTAGCAGATATTTTGTTTATCAATGAATCATATTTTGAAGTGATATCAGGCAGGTCACTTATGCACCGTTTCAAACAAAATATCCAGCTTATCATAGTGACGCCCTTTTTTTACATGTACTTATACCTCGTATGAAATCAGTTCTTAGCGAAGCAATAGCCCGGTAACTTCAAAATTTCCATCGTACTGTTTGCAGATACGCAGCTCGAGACATTTGATATCTGAGTGTTCGAATAGTTCGATACTGTATCGAGCTCTCCGCTGTATCGGGAAATCCCGAACATGTTCGAACGCGAGTACCGTTTGCCTAGCCCCAGAGTTTTGACACCCTCCATTGAATTGACGAAACCAAGCCGTTCGGAGATGTCGCGTGACATTCCACGCCCAGAAGTCTCTCTGCCATACGCCATCTTGCGTTGCGTATTTGATGATTTTCTTATTGTAACTTACACGTTGGCATTTCAAAGCAATGGCGCACTGAAGAATTAACAAAAACACGTAGTTCTTCGCACGATACATGATAATCTAGTGTCTAAATCAAAATGTTCAAATGTTTTGTAAATCTATCGGACCAAACTGCGTGGTCATCAGTCCGTAGCTTACAAACTACTTAAACCTAGGTAAACTAACGTAAGGACAACACACACCCCCATGCCCCAGGGAGGACTCGAACCTCCGACAGCGAACAACCGCGCGTCCCGTAGCGAGGGGCTTTAGACAGCTCGGCTACTCCACCGCGGCTAAAGAACGCAACTTGCAATTGTTAGCCGTAGCGCAGTGTACAATGCGTTGGTGTGTGATGATCAAGGTTAGTGGTTCGGAACCCACCACTACCTATTTTTTCCCCTAAAACGGTTATAGACACTCTTATTAATTAAATAGAGCTATGTACTCCAATGCTTAGAACTGTGCATATGTAAGAATGCTCCCTCTAAAATGCGTGTTTGTTCTACTTCGTGAACATGCCATGAAGTATGTAACAACGAATTGAACAATGGTCTTCTGAAGCATATGCACGTAAACTGGGAGGACACTGTAATAATGAACATTCTGCACAAAGTGCTGATACAGGTAGTTTCGTATATGAAGGAAGTAACAGATTTCTGTGGAAAGCGTAGTTCTTTAATGAAACGGAAGGAAATTGTATACACTGCAACAAATTACCTTTTTACTTTTTTCTAGGCGTTTATTCACTATTTGTGGAATATATTGAAAGTGATTAATTAGAATCAATGCATCAACTAAAATGTTTGTCTTTGGCATGGTTCCTATGGGAGCTTTTAACGTAGATGGTATTACCCTTCCTGTAGTTCAGATATGACTTCGATCATGTTACACCGTTCTGCGCTAAAATAAAGAGAAAATTATGTATTTCAAACCGTGATTACGTTTTCTTTTACAGCTAAAAATCACAAACGGAATAGGTGTGTTAGTACTGAATTAGACATACCTCTAGTACTCAATATATATACAAAGTTAGTACTATCAATACGTAATTTACAACAGTCAGCCACGCAGGAGTAGCCGAGCGGTCTGGAGCGTCACGTTGCAGATCGCGCCGCCTCCCGCGTCGGAGGTTCGAATCCTCCCTCGGGCATGGATGTGTGTGTTGTCCCTAGGTCAGTTTAACTTCGTGTAACTAGTTTGTAAGACTAGAGACTGATGATCAACGTAGTCTAGTCCCATAGAACTACAAACATTTTACAACAGTCATTTTTTGTAACTCTCCCCTTACAGACCTTTTTGCAAAAATAACGGCAATTTGACAGCCCCTCTTGATTTCTGGCTTGCGTGTGTGTGTGTTGTCCTTAGTGTTTAAGTACTTTGTAAGTCTAGAGACTGATGAACATAGCAGTTTGGTACATTACGTTTACAAACAAACATCCATCCACACCCATTCTCCGCAAGCCACCTCACGCTGTATGGAAGAGGAACTTTGTGTATAATTGTCACATGCTTCTATACCAGCGGCGCATGGGTCGGAGGAAACATGACTGCCGGTAAGCCTCTGCGTAGGCCCTAATCTCTAATTTCATCTATGTGGTCGCTTCTCGAGATATAAGTGGGAGGAAGCACTATATTTGCTGACTTTTCATGAAACATCGGTTGTCGGAACTTCGTCAGAAGGCCGTACCCCTGTCCAAATCTTCTCGTTTGCAGTGTCTCTCACCGGAGTTTTCTAATCATGTCCGTTACGATATCGCAATGTCACTATTCCTTGCAGCAAATGCCAATTCGCTACAGATCATTTTTGATTTCGACACCTTTTTTCAGTGTTGAGACCTCTCGATAAACTACAGTACCATCCGCAAAATGCCTCACTGAGCTTCCTATGTTATCTACAAGATCAAGATCATGTCTATATATTGTGAAAAGCAACAGTCCTGTACCACTCTCGTAGGGCACGCATGAGATCACTTTATCGTCTAAAGACCGCTCTCGGTTGACAATGATATGCTGCGTCATCGTAGCTGGAAACGCCGCAATGCATTCACACAGTCGGTCTGATATTCTATATGCTCGCACTTTGTTCAATAAGCGACAGTACGAAAGGGTATTGAATACCTTGTGGAAGACAAGAAACACGACATCTATATGTGATACTGTATCCACTGGATCTCGTGGATGAAGAGCGTGATTTGTGTTTCACATGATCGTTGCTATCGGAAACCAGACTGATTCTTATAAAGGATATTTAATATAATACTCGAAGATATAATGTATTCCTAAATTCTGCAACGACCCGAAGTCAGAGATATAAGCCTATAGTTTTGTACATCTGATAGAAGACTATTCACATAAACGGAAATGACTTGGTTTTTTTCCAATCCTTAGGAACGCTTTGTTACTCTATAGACCTTCGGTACACTGCTGCTAGAATGGGGGCAAGTTCCTATACATAACTATGTAAAATCTAATGAGTATCCCATCAGGTCAAGTGTTCTTTTCTCTGTTTAACGATTTCAGTTGTTTTTCTGCCCCTCTGACATTTATTTCAATATCTGCCATTCTGTCGTTTGTACGATTGTTTACAGGAGGAACTACAGCTTTGGTAAAAGAAATTTAGTATTCCCGCCTTTTGTGCATGTTATCCCCTATTTCAACGCCATTATGGTATGACATTGTCTGGATATCTCGTTTTCTGTTTTGACGTAGGACCAAAATTTCATAGGATTTTCTTCCGAGTCGAAACAAAAAAACAATAATTTCAAAGTCGTTGAACGACTTTCGCATGGCAGCCCTTACTCTATTTTTGCCATCGTTTAACTTCAGGCTAAGTTTAGAATTGCAGTGAAGTTCTCTTTGCTTTCGTAACAGTTTCCTTACTCGGTGGTTGAACCTCGATGGTTTCTTCTCATCTCTCACAATGTTAATCAACAGATTCTATAAGATTCTCTGGATCTGCCATCCGTCTTAGACATATTAGTCTCCCAGTTTGTATCAGGTCACTTAAAATCTACACCTAAAACTGTAACATGAATAGGATATCTTCGGCAGAAATTATCCACGTTTTCCCTCATGTGTTTCGCCACTACTGCTGTTGAGGCAGGTGGCTATATATAAACACTGTCATTAGTCCAAATTGTTTCATATTCCGGATATGTAATAATTTTACTCGATAGAATAGTATTTTTATTGCAATAAACACGCCTTCGCCTTCAGTGTTCAGCCTATCTCAGCGGTATACGTTCCAGTCCGAGTTTAGGATTTCATTATTGTTGACATCTGGTTTGAAACAGGTTTTCATCTCTAGTACTATGTGGACATTGTGACTACAAGTGAGAGCATTTCTGGGATCATTCCATAGACGCTCCTAAATTTAACTTTTACGAAATTAATCCAGATCTGACAATGCGTGGTAGGGTCCATGGCACGGGAAATTGTAGTGAGAATATTATTCTGAGAGTAGATAAAATCGCAACACTGCAAAAGGGTAGCGAAATGCAGGAGGATCTGCAGCGCACTGACGCTTGGTACAGGCTATATCAACTGAGCCTCAACATAAGCAAGGATAGGTGCTGCGTTTACATAGACAGAAACAGCAGTACATACTCTGGAAGCAGTTACATCCATGAAATATCTGAATGGCGACATAAGGGTCCATTTGAAGTCGAAAGACCATGTAAAATCAATCCTGGGTAAGGCAGTTACCAGACTGACATTCATTAAAGAAATCTTCAGGATGAGTAGTCTGACAACAAAGGAATTAGCTCACGAAACTCTCGCCCGTATATTGCGCATCAGTGTAGCATCTGTTCAAGTGTTCAAAACGTTTGTGAACTTATTGGACCAAACTGTTGCATCTGGAGCAGATAGGATTAATAGAGGTCACGAGATCCAAAGGAGAGCAGCACACTTCGTTAGGCGCTCATTTAGAGAGCGCGAAGGTGTCTCTGAGGTTATTAGGAAACTCCAGTGGCAGACGCTGTATAGCAGTACGGGCTTCTGTCAGAGTATCGAGAGCGTGCCGTACGTTTCATGAAGAGCCAACCAACATGTTGCTTCCTCTTAGGTATATATCGCAAAGCGACCACAAGAGTAAAGTTAGAGAGTTTGGTGCTCACATTTTTATTCCTGAGTTTTAATAAAGAGTTACTTGCCACTGAACCCAAAATCACTGCAACCACGATTTATAATCGCAAACGCTGTCATTAACGTTGAAAACCTCGCAGTATTATTGCTTTCAATGAGCGGCGTTGATGTGATTTCAAGTGTGGTTACATAAAGATGGCAATGCCACATTTTTGGTGTGGTCTCTCCACAGTAATATCCATGCATGGGATTTTGGGGCAATGAATTTTGTAGTTTGTGACTATACATTGCCTGTGTAACATTGCAGTAGTTGGAGTAGATAAATCAGTAATTCTTAAAAGAGGTTTTATCTAACGTTTGCAAATCCTATCTTCCTATCTATAGAAAGTGGACCTACACAAAACATTATTATTGTTTACAAGATACATTGAGCCAAATATTTATATGTTTTAAAAACACTAAGTCGATTTTTTAGAAAAGAGTTTAAAAATATACTTACCAAAATTTTCCAAATATTCTCTGCAAATATTTCTTAACATCATGTGCAAGAAATTTTAAGTTCATTAAAATACTGGTTATCACAATATAAATGAAGAACGAAGGAAGCTAAGGATTTAACGTTGCGACAATAGCGTGGTCATTAGAGATGAAGCTCACGCTCTTATTTTTGTTTAAGGATGTGGTAGGAATTCGGCCATCACATATTGCACTGCGCCACCTTGCTCAGTCACTTAAGTGCAAGAATGAGAAAGATTTTGCCATTAGTCACTTCCGTAAAAACGTAAGAACGAGAATTTATGTAAGTACTCACAGATATGTGCATTGTTTGTGGATACTGTTTTTTCAGTATATTCTTCACAGAGTTTTCTTTGTAAGGTTTCCCAATTTCCAAAAAAAAAAAAAAAAAAAAAAAAAAAAAAAAAAAAAAAAAAAAAAAAAAAAAAAAAACAGAGCATAAGACAAAAAGGATTAATTCATTACATGTCCCTAATAACGTTACTAACACGTATTGTTAAGTTGTGAAACCACTGATTATCAATTATGGGTACATGAACCGGTGGAGGTATTGAGACCAATAACGTTTTTTTTTTCAGTCACGCCGGCCGCGGTGGCCGAGGGGACTGAGGCGCTCCAGTCACGATCTGCACGGCCACTACGGTGGGGGTTCGAATCCCCCCTCGGGCATGGATATTTGTGCCGTCCTTAGGATAAGCTAGTTGATAAGAGGTTTGTAAGTTTAGGGACTGATGACCCCGTAGTTAAGTCCCATAAGCTTTACAAACATTTGAACATTTTTTTTTCAGTCACCAAAATGTATTTAATTACGCGTCGGAATTCATTTCGTTCCTTTAAAAGGTTTCGCAGAGTAACGTTTCAACTGATAACATTATTGCAGTACCGTTATTCCTTTTCTTTTATCCAATATTGTTTCGTTACGTAACTTAATTGATATTGTTACTATGGTATGTTACACCGCATAACGTTTTAACAGATAATGACGTTTTCTGCTACCGTAGAACAATAACCGTACTATTCAAATGGAAGGTGGAACAAAACGGTTTATTAAATTACGGCTCCCGAATAACGTTACTGTTAAATCACCTTAAGTAACTTACCATGTGACGTGACGTGGGTGTTGCGGCCTTTATTCTTATTGGCGGTATGATATGACGACAGAGTGGTCTTGTACGTTTATCATTCCATGTGCATACGTTGTTTGCGTTCTAGGACACACTCGCATGAAAGAGAATAGATACAAATTTTAAGTACATATATTGATTTTATGTCGTGGGTAGATCCAATACATTTGTCTGCTGTTTATAACATTAGTGGTTCGTCATGACATTATACCAACAAATGAAATGTTTTTAAAATCATGTTGATGAAGAGTAAAATGATTGTCTTTACGTGATATCTACTTGCAGTATGTTTGTTAACTGCTAGGAATACACAGAATGTACTGACTATATGCAATAAAGGCTCCACAAAATGGCCAATAATTTTATCCGAATGGAGCAAACAGGAAATGAAATTACGTGCTACTGCCTTTCCAAATGTCTGCAAAATGTTACCGGCTACATATTCAGGTTAGTACTAAAAAGCTTGTTGATTTAGCCCAACACCTAATGTAATCAGATAAGTAATAAAATTAAAGTAACTAATTTCCCCCTAAAATAAGATGTTCAAATGTTCAAATGTTTGTAAATCTTATGGGACTTAACTATGGGGTCATCAGTCCCTAAACTTACAAACTACTTATCAACTACTTACGAACTAGGACGGCACAAATATCCATGCCCGAGGGGGGATACGAACCCCCGACCGTAGTGGCCGTGCAGACCGTGATTGAAGCGCCTCAGTCCCCGCGGCCACTGCGGCCGGCATAAAATAAGAACCGCGCTTCAACGGCATCATACTGTAACCGTTTCCACATCAAACATCAATACTAATGGTATCTTATCCTAATGAAAAATACTAGTGTCTTTTTTACATCCTTTCTATTTTCCGAACCTGTCCTAGACCACATAGTCTCTCTCAATCACGAAAAGTGACTCCGATGTCGACGGGTTGTGAAACTCTCCTCCCTTCTATAAAAAATATTGTAAAAATGCTAAAGGTTTTTTGGGATTATGATACATAGCTTATCATTGATACTGTAGTTAAAATCGTAAATAACAGTTAATAAGCTTAGTCGCGCTGTGCTACAGAACGAAGACGCCAAGCCGATAACGCAGCTACTGTAACTGTCTACCCCTTCATGCCCACTGCTATCCTGGTACTGATCGGACACATTTTGCGGCCCTTAGCCTGTGAGACTGGCAACCCGCCAAGCACAACAAGGTTGCGGGTTGTCAGCCGATCAGTCATCCGGGCAATGTGTCTGAAGAAGACTCCAGGTCAACGAGAAAGACAGGCCGCGGCGCGCACCTCACGCAATATTGCAGTCCTGAGAGGGTGCGATCGCTAGCTGAGTGGTCGGCCGGTAATGAGGCTGTGGGCTGTCCCCAGCGACCAGCCATTCAGCTGACAATCGTGCCGGCTCAGGACTACCTTGCTTACACGACATGTCATACACGTTGTCTTTCTCGTTGGCCTCGGGAAGACTCCAAGTGGCACCAAAGCACAAACAGAGGGCTCGCTGTGAGGAAACAACTTTCCTGCCGCCACATGAGAGAACAGGAAGTACTTCCTATGGTATCCCACGGTCCGCGGATACTTAAGCCGTGATGCGACCGAGGCAGGGCAGTTGCAGTCTCCTTTCCACGCCGCCGCCCCCGCCTCACTTGTGACCAGCCGCGCCGCTCGTGGACACCGCGTGGCCTCCGCAGCAACGCCGACAGTGGGAGGACTTCACGCCTGCCGCTCTCGCTATTGCTGACTGTGCTTTTCTCGCCGAAGTAGGCAGACCTTGTTTCGTTTTTTCCATTAACTGTAGGGTCAGTACTTGTTCTGGTTTCTCCACGCATGGTGGGCTTTTGTTTATAATTAGTGTTTAATGTTGGATTTGCAAGTAACTGGAGACGGACGATTTTGTTAAATAAACTGTACCTTTTCTTTTGAGGAATTCCGTTTTTATGTGTCGCGCAGCGGATTCGTTAGTGGCGACGAGGTCTTTTTTGTATGTTCTCATTCATTTGCTGTCACTGGCATAAGCGAGATAGGAAATTCATCATTCTTTTCAGAATAGAGGACTTAATATTACATCATGCACAATGAATCATTAAAGAGATTCATTATGAAACTTAAAACACACAATTTTGTGTTTGTTCTACAGTTGTGTTTATTTTGTGAATCGATTTTCGGCTTATTAGGCCATCATCAGACATTTACTAAAGTTAAGTCAAAGATCTTGTGTTGTCAGTAAACCAGAAGAGATGTGACATACACAAAAGTAAATTAACTTCTTTGATGGAGCAATTACAGTATAAATAAATATTTGGATGAAAACAGTGCAAACAAAAATTCTTACAAGATGACTACAGTGAATAAAAATAAAATTAAAGAAGAATCTAATGTTTTAAGGGTTGTTCAAACACGAGGTGACACAAATGTTAGAAAGATTAGAAACTTGGCACATTATTGTAACTAAATTAACAAATAGAGAAAAATATAGTGGGTGGATAGGAGGGTATAGGTGGTGTGCATTGGAGAATTGAGAAGCTTAACAAATCGGAGGTATGGACACGAACTGAAAAACGGTGAAAATAAACATATTCAATTATAGTGTTCACAATTAAACAGAGAATTACTGTAAGGACAGAGTACAGAATAATTTGGAAAATTAGTACTAACAAAGAAAAATACAAATCTGGTGTGATACAATGGAAAGCAGACTGGTATTAACACAGAAAGTAGGTAAACAGTGGCTGTACAAAATTTAAATTAGATTTATAACTTCATATCAGTAAAGTAAATGTTACATGAAAGTACTGGGAACTATTACAAACATATGTTGACTACAAATATTTATTTCCATCAAAGAAGTTAATTTACTTTTGTGTATGTAACATCTCTTCTGATTTACTGACAACACAAGTTCTTTGACTGAACTTCAGTAAATGCCAAAAATAGATTCATAAAATAAACAAACCTGTGAACAAACACTAAATTGTGTATTTTAATTTTCATGATGAATTTGTTCTACCAAGAAGCGACGGAAGAATCAGTTAACGTTAAAGAGATCTCCAGACATATTGCTCAGAAAACCATTTAATGTTGTTAAAAGTTAAGTAAACCAGTTATCAACTGGAAAATTGTTTGAATACCGTAGTGCTTTACGAAACATGGTACTGTTAGAGGTGGTTTGCCGTTTACCTTTCCAACTGACCTACTGGTCCCTTGAGCCCAAAACAATTAATTAATCAATAAATTAAATAAATGCCAATTAGTTCATTTTTATGAAGTTTTACTGACTTTCCTTTTATGACTTGAAATACAGGAATATTTTTTCACTTCATTAACAGAAATGAATAGTGCGCAGAGTTAGTATCGTTTCTCATTCTACTGGGTACAAAGAAACCCGTGTAATTAAAGAAGACGGTGGGATTCCTATGGTTTTGAAGGTAAGTATACAGGAGTTCGTCAAAATTAGTATAAAACTGTAACACACACACACACACACACACACACACACACAGACGAAATCATACATACACCAGGTAGTGCGTATGTATCCGGGCCATGTAATATTAGTCGGGGGAGACTTCAAGAGTATAGATTAGGACCTATCTAGTTGCATTTCAGGCGTTACATACAAGCAGTCTTGCGAGCTACTTTTGGACACATTCTCCGAAAACTGTCTTGAGCAGTTAAACCGGCAACCCACGCACAATGGAAATATTTTAGATCTTCTAGCTACGAACAGGACTGATTGTTAGGATCGCAATTAGAAAATGAATGGGCATCGTTTAGTTCCGGTACTATGTATGTAGAGGAATTGTGGACTAATTTTAAGTGCATTGTCCATAAAGGATTAGAGAAATATTTGTCTGTAAAATCGATAAAGGATGGAAAAATCCACCGTAGTATAATAATAATGTTAGAAAGCTAATAAGAAAGCAAAGACTGTTGCACTCTCAGTTCAAAAAAGAACACGCAAATTATGACAGGCAAAAGTTAGTTGAGATTCGTGCGTCTATAAAAAGACCGATGCGCGAAGCATACAATAATTACCATAGACATACCTTAGCAAAAGATCTTTCCGAGAACCCGAAAAAATTCTGGTCCTATGTAAAACCACTACACTATCCAGTCACACCTGATCATTCCGGGGCATTAATAAAAGAAGGCAAACGGAAAACTAAAGTTCTAAATTTAACCTTTAAGGAATCTTTCACGCAGGAGGACCGGACAAATATACCATCAGTTCCGAAATGGAGGACATAGTAATAGTTATTTCCGTTGTAGAGAAGCAGCTGAGAGAGCTAAATACGAAAAAGTCTGCTGGTTCGGATGGAATACCAGTTCGGTTTTACAAAGAGTATTCTGCGGCATTGGCCCGTTACTTAGCTTGCATTTATCGCGAATAGTGATTGGAAAAAAGTGCAGGTGACTCCCGTTTATAAGAAAGAGAACTGACCCACATAATTACAGACCAATATCATTGACATTAGTTTCCTGTAGAATTTCGGAGCATATTTTCAGTTCGAATATAGTAAATTTCCTTGAGACGCAACCAGCACGGGTTTAGGAAACATCGTTCATGTGAAACTCAGCTTATCCTTTTCTCACATGACATCTTGCGAGCCATGGACGAATGGCAACAGGTGGATTGTGTTTTTCTCGACTTCAAAAAGGCGTTGACGCGGTGCCACACTGCAGACTGCTAACGAAGATACGAGCCTGTGGATGAGGTTCACAGATTTTTGACTGGCTGAAAGACTTCCTAAGTAATAGAACGCAGTACGTTGTTCTCGACGGCGAGTGTCCATCAGAGACGAGTGTATCGTCAGGCGTGCCCCAAGAGAATGTGATAGGAGCGCGATTATTCTTTCTATGTAAATGATCTGATGGACAGAGTAACTTGTAATTTGCGGCTGTTTGCTGATGATGCTGTGGTGTATGGGAGGGTGTCGTCTTAAACTGATTGTAATAGTATACCTGATGACTTAGACAAAATTTCTATTTGGTGCGAAGAATGAAGCTAGCGCTCAATGTAGAAAAATGTAAGGTGATGCGCATGAGTAGGAAAACAATCCCCTAATGTTCGAGTATAGAATTAGTAGTGAGCTTCTTGATGCAATCGCGTCGTTCAAATATCTAGGCGTAACACTGAAGAGCGATATGAAATGGAACGAACATGTAAGGACAGTTGTGAGTAAGGCGGACAGCCGACTTCGGTTTATTGGGGAAAGTTTGGGACAATGTACTTCATCTATAAAAGAGACCGCGTATAAAACGCTTGTACGACCACGTATTGAGTATTGGTCATGTGTTTGGGACCCGCAGCAGATCAGTTTAAAGGAAGACATAGAAGCAGTTCAGAGGCGAGCAGTTAGGTTCGTTACTGGTAGGTTCGACCAATGCGCGAGTGTCACGGAAATGCTCCGACAACTCAGTTGAGAATCGCTGGAGGAAAGACGTCGTATGTTTCGTGAATTTCTGTTGAGGAAATTTAGATACCGGAATTTGAAGCTGTAGTACGATCTTGCTGCCACCTACTTAAATTTCGCGTAGTGATCACAAAGACAAGATAACAGAAATTAGGGCTCGTACGGAGGCATATAGGCATTCTTTTTTCCCTCATTCTATTTTGGAGTGGAACAGGAAAGTAAATGCCTAGTAGTGGTACAGTGTACCCTCTGACGCGCACCTGACGTTGGATTGCGGAGTATGTATGCAGATGTAGATGTAGACATATTGTAGTTCCAAATAATTTTGAACTGCTTCTTACGACGTTAAGGTGTTATAAAATGCGAGTAATGAACTATTGTCCTTTAAATGTTAGCGGTTCTTGTGGTCGCATTTCTACATCTACATCTACAACCATACTCCGCAAGCCACCTGGCGGTGGGTGGCGGAGGGTACCTTGAGTACCACTATCGATTTTCCCTCGTATTCCAGTCACGTATTGTTCGCAGAAAGAAGGATTGTCGGTATGCCTCTGTATGGGCTCTACTCTCTCTGATTTTATCCTCACGGTCTCTTCGCGAGATATACGTAGGAGGGTACGGATCCCACACCGGTGAGCAGTATTCAAGCAATGGGCGAACAAGTGTACTGTAACCTACTTCCATTGTTTTCGGACTACATTTCCTTAGTATTCTTCCAATGAATCTAAGTCTGGCATCTGCTTTACCGACGAGTGATTTTATATGGTCGTTCCATTTTAAATCCCTCCTAATGACTACTCCGAGATACTTTATGGAATTAACTGCTTCCAGTTGTTGCCCTGCTATAGTGAAGCTAAATGATAAATGATCTTTCTTTCTTCGTATTCGCAGCACATTACACTTGTCTACATTGATATTTCATTGCCATTCCCTGCACCATGCGTCAATTCTATGCAGATCCTCCTGCATCTCAATACAGTTTTCCATTGTTACAACCTCTCTATATACTACAGCATCATCCGCAAAAAGCCTCAGTGAACTTCCGATGTTATCCGCAAGGTCATTTATATATATCGTGAACAGCAACGGACCCACGACACTCCCCTGTGGCACACCTGACATAACTCCTACTTCAGAAGACTTCTCTCCATTGAGAATGACGTGCTGCTTTCTGCTATCTAGGAATTCCTCAATCAAATCACACAATTGGTCTGATAGACCATATGCTCTTACTTTGTTCATTAAACGTTTGTGGGGAACTGTATCAAACGCCTTGCGGAAGTCGAGAAACACAGCATCTACGTGAGAACCCGTGTCTATGGCCCTATGAGTCTCGTGGACGAATAGCGCGAGCTAGGTTTCACACGAATGCCTTTTTCGAAACCCATGCTGATTCCAAAAGAGCAGATTCCTAGTCTCGGGAAATGTCATTATATTCGAACATAATACATGTTCCAATATTCTACAACTGACCGACGTTAGAGATATAGGCCTATAGTTCTGCACATCTGTTCGAGGACCCTTCTTGAAAACGGGGATGACTTGAGCCATTTTCCAATCTTTCGGAACGATATGCTGTTCTAGAGACCTACGATACACCACTGCGAGAAGGGAGGCCAGTTCCTTTTTCGTACTCTGTGTAAAAACGAACTGGTATCGCATCAGGCCCTGCGGCCTTTCCTCTTTTGAGCGATTTTAATTGTTTTTTATCCCTCTGTCAGTTATTTCGATGTCTGCCATTTTGTAATCTGTGCGGCAATCTAGGGAAGGAACTACAGTGCAATCTTCCTCTGTGAAACAGCTTTGGAAAAATACATTTAGTAATTCTGCCTTTAGAGTGTCATCCTCTGTTTCAATGCCATTTACGTCACAGAGTGTCCGGACACTGTTTTGATCCACATACCGCTTTGACATAAGACCAAAATTTCTTAGGATTTTCAGCCAAGTCAGTACAAAGAACTCTACTTTCGAAGTCGTTGAACGCCTCTCGCATAGCCCTCCTCAGGCTACATTTCATTTCGTGTAATTTTTGTTTGTCTACAAGGCTTTTACTACGTTTATGTTTGCAGTGAAGTTCCCTTTGCTTCCGTAGCAGCTTTCTAATTCGGTTGTTGTACCACGGTGGCTCCTTTCCATCTCTTACGACCTTTCTAGGTACATACTCATCTAATGCATATTGTACGATGGCTTTGAACTTAGACCACTGTTCCTCAACACCATCTGTACTTAAGATAAAACTTCTGAGCTGAGCCGTCAAGTACTCTGAAATCCCCTTTTTGTAACTTTTTCCGAACAGAAAAATCTTCCTACATTTTTTAATATTTCTATTTACAGCTGAAATTACCGATACTGTAACTGCTTTATGATCGCTGATTCCCTGTTCCGCATTAACTGTTCCGAATAGTTCGGGTCTGTTTGTCACCAGAAGGTCAAATATGTTGTCACCACGAGTTGGTTCTCTGTTTAACTGCTCAAGGTAGTTTTCAGATAATGCACTCAAAATAATTTTACTGGATTCTTTGTCCCTGCCACATGTAATAAACGTTTGTGTCTTCCTATCTATATCAGGTAAATTAAAATCTCCTCCCAAAACTATAGCATGATCGGGAAATCTACTCGAAATATCTTCCAAATTATCCGTCAGGTGTTCTGTCACAACAGCTGCTGAGCCAGGAGGCCTGTAGAAGCATCCGATTACCATGTTAGAGCCTGCTTTAACCGTGACCTTCACCAAATTATTTCACACTTCGGATCTCCGTCTATTTCCTTCGATACTAGTGCACTTTTTATCGCTATAAACACGCCTCCCCCTTCACTGTCCAGCCTATCTCTGCGGTAAACATTCCAGTCTGAGTTTAGAATCTCATTACTGTTTATATCTGGTTTCAGCCAACTTTCCGTCCCTAGCACTATGTGGGCGTTGTGATCGTTTATTATTGAGAGCAATTCTGGGACCTTTCTATAGACGTTGCTGCAGTTAACTACTACTACATTGATCAATTCCTTCCCTGTTGTGTTCTGCATACCGCTACCTAGTCGCGGCTCAGTAGGCAACTTGTCGGGCCTAGGGAGGGAATTCTCTAACCTAAAAAACCCCCATGTACACTCCACACGTACTCCGCTACCCTTGTAGCGGCTTCCTGCGTGTAGTGCACACTTGACCTATTCAGGGGAACCCTACATTTCTCCACCCGATAGCGGAGGTCGAGAAATTTGCAGCCCAGATCTTCGCAGAATCGTCTGAGCCTCTGGTTTAACCTTTCCACTCGCCTCCAAACCGGAGGACCGCGATCGGTTCTGGGAACGACACTACAAATAGTTAGTTCAGATTCCACCCCGCGAGCGAGGCTTTCTGCCTTCACCAACTCCGCCAACCGCCTGTATGAAATGAAGATGACCTCTGAACCCAGCCGGCAGGAGTCATTGGTGCCGACATGATCGACAATTTGCAGTCGGGTGCACCCAGTGCTCTTTATCGCCGCCGGAAGGGCCTCCTCCACATCTCGGATGAGACCCCCCGGCAAGCAAACAGAGTGCACACTCTTCCCCGTCCTTTCTGCTATGTCCCTAAGGGGCTCCATCACCCGCCTAACATTGGAGCTCCCGATCACTAATAAACCCCTCCCCCCGTGTGCCTGCTCGGACCTTGCTGAAGGAGCGGCCACATGCTCACTCACAGGCAGAGCGGGCGATGCCACACGGCCAGCCTCCCCTTTGAGCCTCCGCCTCAAGCGACGCGAACGCCGTTGAACCCGCCATTCCCCTGGGGGAGAGGGTGGCCCAACCGGGTCCGGTACACGCAAAGATGTCTCGACAGCAGGGACCGTGGGTGAAGCATGTGACACCTGAGGTGCCCCATGCGACGCACCAGACTCCCCACTGACGCGACAGTCCGAGGCAGCAGCCTGAAGGCGGCTGATCGCGGCCATCAGCACGCTCAGCTGTTCGGCCAGCCCCTCCTGCGTCCGTACGCAGCAGTCACACATCCTATCCATCCTAACAAATCAAAAATTTATTGTAGAGATTAAGTAATAGACTCGTAACAAGACCGATAATTCACTACATGTGACTAATAGCTGACTAAACAGTAGTTACTAGAAACTTCTTGTTGGAAATAATAGAAATTAGTAAAAACCGTCTCTGGACTGAAATCAAAATATACGCGGAAATCACTGCTCTAACGTCAAAGATTTGCACGAAATATAGAAGCTCCGAAGCCAAAGAAAAGCTGCAGGAGACTGACAAACACGCACCAAACAACGGTATTTATCAAAATACGAGAGAATGCATTCTTAAAAAAAGTAACACAAACGAAAATTTTCAAGTAGGTGACAAGATGACTTAAAAACAGAAGCACTAAACGAAAATTAAGAAATTAAGTGTCAACAAAATTTAACGAAAATTAAATTATGACACTTAGCGCTCTGTACGATGCAGCAGCGGCAGCAGCGGCAGCAGCAGGCACTGAACTGACATTTTAAGAGAAAATGTATTTCTATCATTCAACGACAGAGGACTGGAAATTGTGTTGATGCCGCTGATGCCAGCAAATAATGTAATCGCGCTAATAAAACCATGTAAACATAGCTAAATATACTTCGTTGTGAAACTAAATACATTAGTCATTTGAGCCCTGAGCAGATCGTCAACAGTACTACCAGACTAGCAGACAACCAAACAAAAGATTGCCACTTTATGAGATCAAGTGGAGCGGTATTGCTCTTTTTCCATCTCTGCAATCGTTCATGGCCATTCGGTCATTGCCCTTTTTTCTTTACAAAGCAGGAATATATACTCAAAAGTTGTCTTTCATAACATCCAGTACAGCTTTTAACAGTTTAACGTGATTATCACTGTTAAGAGCTGCTCGCTTCGCCACTCCCGATTAACAAGCGAGTTTCTGGCGCCTGCTGACCTGCTTTACCCCTACTCTTTCTTATCTTCATAAATGATGTAGTAGACAATGTAATCGGCTCTCATAGACAGTTCGCGGATAATGATGTCTTTTATAGGTTAGTTAAGTCAGCGGAAGATAAACAAACAACTGCAAAATCATTCTGATAAAATACCTGCATGGTACGAATAGTGGCAATTGCACTGAAAGAAATCCGTGAAACTTCATTTACATTACAAATCAAATCTACAGGTCGTAAATTAAATAGCTCCCCATCAAGTAGGGCAGAGGGAGGATATAAAGCAAATTCAGAGGAGGTCAGCTCGTTTTGTATTGTCGGAAATGATGCGCGAGTTTGGGTGAAAATCACTAAATAAGACGTCGTTTCCACGAGATTCATTATTCTGTACTAATAATCACTTCGAAATACACACATTATTTTAACACCCACACAAATAGGGAGACGTAATCATTATAATTAAATTAGATAATTTAAATCGTAAACGGAAACATTTTGGGGTTCATAAGAGAGAATGGAACGGCAGGGAGGTATCATAAAAGCTGGTCCATCATATTTCGGGCTTGCAGCCGTATCATGTTGACGTCTTCTAAAGATATTTCGCCTCCAAACATGCAGCTATCTTCAGGTGACTAAGACTGAAGATTACTGGTTCGCGTCGTTCTTTATATGTCAAATATTGGCGCGGCGGCGTCTGCGCAGTGACAATGGCTACTAGCGCGCCGCCTATCGATTTTGCGTGCTCCACAGCAGAAGCGGGCCGCGTCTGCGTAATGCTGTACTTACATTCGCGCCAGCTGTCGGAATGCGCCTTCGTGCATCTTAAGCGCGGTGGTCGAAAGAAATCACTTCTTGTCAGAGGTCGCTCTAGATGTAGACCTATGACTCTCTGAAGCGATTAAAGAAATTACAGGTTCCCATGTTATATCCATTTGAAAGAAGCCATCCCGATTAAACAGCATTTCAACGAAATCCTTAATAACCGAATCCCAAAAGATCTTGTCGTTGGCAAAATGATTAGCTATTTAGAGCATTCACACCAGGTTGGCACCGGTGGCGACACCTACAACATGCAAACATGAGGAGAGCTTCCAACCGATTTCTCATACACAAACAGCAGGTGACAGGCGTTACCTGGTGAAACGTTGTTGTGATGCCTCGTGTAAGGAGGAGAAATCGTACCATCACGTTTCCGAGCCGCGGTGGAGAAGCCGAGCGGTCTAAATCGTCTCGCTGCGGAACGCGCGGTTGCTCGCCGTGGAGGTCCTCATGGAGCATGGGTGTGTGTGTTGTCCTTAGGTTAGTTTACCTAGGTTTCAGTAGTTTGTAAACTACGGACTGATGACCACGCAATTTGGTCCGGTAGATTTACAAACATTTGAACATTTCACGTTTCCGACTTTGATAAAGGTCGGATTGTAGCATATCGCTATTGCGATTTATGGTATCGCGACTTTGCTCATTGCGTTGGTCGCGATCCAATGACTGTTAGCAGAATATGGAATCGGTGGGTTCAGGAGGGCAATACGGAACGCAGAGCGGAATTCCAAAGGCATCGGATCACTAGCAGTCAAGATGACAGGCATCTTATCCGCATGGCTGTAACGGATCGTGCTGCCACGTCTCGATCCTTGAGTAAACAGATGGGGACGTTTTCAAGACAACAATCTGCACGAACAGTACGACGACATTTGCAGCAGCACGGACTATCAGCTAGAAGACCATGGCTGCGGGTACCCTTGACGCTGCATCACAGACAGGACCGCCTGCATTGGTGTACGCAACGACGAACCTGGATGTACGAATGGCAAAACGTCATATTTTCGGATAAATCAAGGTTCTGTTGACAGCATCATCATGGTCGCATCCGTGTTTGGCGACATCGCGGTGACGCACATTGGAAGCGTGTATTCGTCATCGCCATACTGGCGTATCACCCGGCGTGATAGTATGGGATGCCATTGGTTACACGTCTCGGTCACCTCTTGTTTGCATCGACGGCACTTTGAACAGTGGCCGTTACATTTCAGGTGTGTTACGACCCGTCGCTCTACCCTTCATTCTATCCCTGCGAACCCTACGTTTCAGTAGGATAACGCACGACCGCATGTTGCAGTTCCTGTACGAGCCTTTCTGGATATGGAAAATGTTCAACTGCTGCTCTGGCTAGCACATTCTCAAGGTATCTCACCAATTGAAAACGTCTAATCAATGGGGCCGAGCAACTGGTTCGTCACAATACGCCAGTCAGTACCCTTGATGAACTGTGGTATCGTGTTGAAGCTGCATGGGCACCTGTACATGTACACGCCATCCAAGCTCTGTTTGACTCAATGCCCAGGCGTATCAAGGCTGTTACTACGGCCAGAAGTGGTTGTTCTGGGTACTGATTTATCAGGATCTGTGCACCCAAATAGAATGAAAATTAAATCACATGTCATTTCTAGTATAATATATTTGTCCAATGAATACCCGTTTATCATCTGAATTTCTTCTTGGTGTAGTAATTTTAATGGCCATTAGTGTATTTCCTTCGACAGAAACGGACACTTGGAGGGCGTTAGATGAAGAATAGGTAGGTCTAATAGATGGAAGGGCAAAAATATGAACTAGCAACAAATGAGGTAGTTAAAAGCGAGTACAGACGTTCAAAACTGAGACTAACAGAAAGTGCAAATGACCCCAGTAAGAGTTACATATGGCAACACACCCGCAGGCACCACAGGACATAGTGACAATATGGACAAAAATAATGTTCCGTTTCAGGTTTAGCCAACATTAATTTTGCTGTCAGTGTATGATGTTGCCAGTTCCCCGTTACACATATGCCTAAATCATTTAAGGCTGATATTGCTTTGTTTCATGACTTTCGTTTGAAAACAGTTTGGGCGGCTCAGTGGATTACTATTTGTGTTTCAGTAAGTAAGTTATTTATCTCCTCAGACAATGGTATTTCGAAACGGAAAGTGGATGGATTATCCATAAAGCGAAAAGAAACGAAAGGAACTGGAAGACAATATTTTTGAACAGATAGGTGTAATACAAGGTGATATGACAGAATAGACGATACCCTTGCGAGAAACAAACACTCGCAAATATCAAACGTGCTTGTTTCTCCCAATTAAGAAGTGACACATTTAAGTATCGATTACATTTATGAGGGAAATGTAAGTATTTGGGTTGTAACGGTTGATATTAATGTCAAAAATTAGATCAGACTTGCCGAATTGTTTTTCATATAGTATGCTCCAATTTTAATAAACTGTTCGAGGTAGCCACTATGACGCTATAATTGGCGACATTGAAGATTGCCTATTATTCCACTTAAGAAACGAACATTTGAATAACAAATGCATTAAGCTTGTTTCAGAAATTTGTGTTACAAATACTTCGTTATATCTTTTAAATTTACTTTAGTTATGGAAATTCGATTTTACAGTGTAACAGATTTAGAAGCTTGAATGCATGAATAGAAAATACTCCTCTCAGAGTGATCCATAACGTGAATGTAATAAGTGTTCTGTCCTTATCGGTGAGTCTGATTGCCTCTCATTATTGTGTGACTTGATTTAGTCCTACGTTTATGGAGAGAAGCAAGTGAAAGCACCGAAATTAAGCAGGACATAGTTGAGAGGCAGGTACATGAATTGCGAGAGGAAATCGTCATTGGTTTAGTATTCGTATGACGTAATCCTTGTCAGCTACTGAATTCCCTTTGACATATCTTGGTCTTGTATTAATGACACTGTTCTGCGAAACGGGGTGGTGAAGTTGTTTTAATTTTTCACCACATACAATTGTCTTAACAAGAATCGAGTAGAGCAACGTACTCTCGGGTCATGGTCCGCTATTCGTAAGTCTACGAAAGCTCAACTGTAAACTCAGCAAGAAAATTCACTGGCACGTTGCTTACTGACCTTGTCGGGATGGTATGACGAACACTCCACAGACACAAGGTTCCTGTGTGAGTGCCCCTAGTCCTTCTCCACTCAACACTGTCTAAACTGACAATAACCACGATTTTAAACCCTAGTCTTACTTTTCTCTGCGTAAGAAATTATTTCCTAAGCAGAGCTGCACGAAGAAACCTTAGTTTTTGGGTAAGTCATATATTGATTTAAGGTTTGAAAATACTAGCTAAATTAATGTACCTTTAAATTAGGTTTCATTATACCCTGTTGTTTTTTTTACTGGGTACTTAATAGACCACGATTCACAATGATTAACAGGTTTAATTCTTTTTCTTAGGTTGCACAATCTAAGCACTATATTCTTAGTGCATTCCCAGTACTGCATTAAGTGGACATGCTTCCATATGGGCTAGGTATTTGCGAACTATATGGTACGTGATACCATTGACAGTCAATCTTATTTACGATAGAACCATCGGCTTATGACTGAAAGTAGGCTACATCTGAGAGGTTTTCTCGAAGAATGTGTTGATCACCCCACCGTAACGGTAACAACGTTGTTTACTGTCTGTGGCTGTTTCAACGACACTGATCAACCCAGAAGAAGACATCCTGGTAAAAGGTTAGCTGGTAGGTACTCCAGAGTTATCAGAGATCCTACATTTGGAAGAGACGTTACTCTTTGATTTCGTGTGTAGTGAATGTAAGACCCACTGGTAGTTGTAAAATAACGGATACATCCTCGTTATGTCACATAATTGTACAAATTCTTGGAATTGTTTGCGAGGCACAGCGGCACACTTGTACTCGGGCCAAGGCGTCCAGATTTCACTTACGGAGGGACATCCCAACGATTCGGGTAGCCTTGGATTATGCCCAGAAAGGGCTTAAGAATGCGGAAGACCTCAGTTCAGAATGGAGAACAGTCGAAAATAGGTAAATCGCATACAGTAAGTTGCTGAGAAAAGAAAGCCGGCGGCAGGGAGATGTCATAATGGACGCCGGTGGATACTTAATAGATGGACCTCTCTTAACTTAGAAATAAATAATACATAACAGTGTTATGTTCCCATCAATTACGAATGCATCTACAATTTCATAAAAAAGGCGCATCTGAAGTGTCAACAATATATTTAATGAGGAAATCTTCTCGGGTTGCCAGCCGAGTCAGTGTCTCGTTTTCTGGCAAGTTGCTTACTTGCCATCTTCAGGCGAAGACTTCGCCTGAAGATCGCAAGTAAGCAAGTTGCCGAAACGTTGCCAGAGAACGAGGCACTCACTTGGCTGTCAACCCTAGAAGATTTCCTCATTGAGATCCGCCGAGAAAGTCTGCATTCACATATAATATACTTAATATCTACAACACTATAAAAGTTAGTGTTCCCAGTATCTGAATATACTAAAATTAAACTAATAATTACGAACTTTTGAATGTACCATAGTATTTTAACACACTGTCTCTTAGCTGATACAGTACTGTTTCAAGCTATCATCTCGGTGGAGTACACTTGTATGGATTTATTTAGGAAATATACTACATCATCTTTTTTTATTTTTTATTTTTTTTATTTATCGGACCAAACTTCGTGGTCATCGGTCCGTAGCTTACAAACTACTTAAACCTAGGTAAACTAACCTAAGGACAAACACACACACCCATGTCCCAGGGAAGACTCGAATCTCCGACGGCGAGCAATCGCGCTCTCCGCAGCTAGGCGCCTTAGACCGCTTGACTAGTCGACCGCGGCGATCGTCGTATCCTCCATACTAACTCAACAACTGCAAGCAGCATGTTATGTTCCTCTTGTTATATGTTCGTGTAACTATTGAATGTATGTTTGTATTATTTTCTTTTAAATATGCATAAACATCGTGTAGTATGAACGGTCAAGGTCACGAATGCCGAATTGTTTATTTATTTATTTCGTACATTTTTTGTACTGCTTGTAATTATTCCAACGATGACGAACTTTCTATAAGTTTTCTGTTTATTATTGTCAATAAGTTAGGTTAATTTGGATGGGTTAAAATTAAGTCAAAACAAATCTTTCGTATTAAGAACTCTGATACTTTTCGAGAGAATGGCGATATGCCAATGACAGAATAGTCAAGTGAAATACTTGAACTCTTTGTGTGGAGAGATCCTTGGGGCTATAAGGGTACTTTACGTTTCGTCGTTGTCTAGCTGAAGTGATTCGTTTGCTACAGTGTTAGAATCTGCGCAGCAAACGACCGGTTTGTCGGGAATTTAATTATGACAAGGGCTAATGAGTGCCAGTTTACGAACGTTGACTTTTTCCGATGCCACAACGGGATTTTAACTGAACAGAGTATGTGATTCTACACGAGATTTTATTAGTGCTATTACGATATTCGTCGGACTAAAATTTGAACTATTTTGTTCTGACGAACCTTTTGTGTGATCGTGAAATTGATATTTTTTTCTGAGCATCGTAGTTGGGAATTTAACTACTATTGTCGTAACAGAGTTAGATCATCTGCACTTGAAATTTCATAAGGTTTATTCCTATGTATTAAGCTACTATTGTTTGTGAAGGATCACTTCCTATAAATCAAAACATTTGTCTGAATGAACATTATTCAACAGGGTTATCTGAAGTTGACTACATCGTTAGCAAACACTACCGTCTCTACCATAGGGGCACAAGAGGCACAGGCCCAGGGCCCCGAGCCTGATAGGGGCCCCGAGAAACTCATTCCTCTTACCTAGGCAATGGTTTTTTTAATGTGATTTTTTGTCACACTTATTGGTTATGTAAAAACAAGAAATTGCCTTGAAACGTGTCATGTATGGTGTGGCAAGTGACTTGGTTTGCTGTCTGCATGCAAAATGGTAGTTATTATTGCGGGCCTTAGCTACAGAACACACGGCGGCCCTGTGTAGGAGACCTTGTAGCAGTCTGTTTCAAATATAACTTGGCGGAACATTGTATCCAATAGCGGCCTTCACAAACGCCACTCGGGTCTACTGTGACCGGCCAAGCAGCGGGTAGGCAGCGGCCACAACAACACAGCAGCAGCTGCGCTGTTCTCATGTGGCGCCGCACCCTGGGAATGCGTGAACGCAGCAGAGTGTAGTGGAGAGCAAGTCCAGCAATCACACAGTGCTGTACACTAGAGACGGGCAAACCCGTTCATTTTTGGAACCTAGATCACTGATTCCTTTCGACTTGTTCACCGTTCCGTTTTTGTCCAGTTGTCAATGTCTATAGTTTTCATAATAGTCGGAACAGCAAACAAGTAGCGTTGGATCTGTACTCTACAACTCAGTTTTACACATTTTACAAAAGTTAATTCCCTACAGTCCATGGAGGACCGGTATAAATCTATGTTCCTTCCATGACTTTGAGCACGCTGCTTCGCCGTGGTCAAAAGAAAAATATATATCGGCAGCTCGATACTGAGTTGGAACTGCTACATTCGACCAAAAAGGAAACGGCTGCCCGGCCACCCTTGCGACCGGGACCGCTGAAGTGAACGTTCCTTGTAACCAGTTCCTTGGTCCTTCCGTATACTCTAGTGAACCGTTCCTTTGGACCCGTTTGTTCGTAAACGACCCATCTCTACTGGGTACAGAGCAGTGGCATTTGATGCTAGAGCCAGCTACTGGAGCTAGGGATTTCCAATATTCAAACATGCAAAAGTGAACAGTTCATAAAAAAATGAAAGATGATTCCTTCCATGCAATGTAATTGATGAAGTGCAAAAGAAATCCTAATGAGCAACGCAAAGGGCCTCATAATCTCATACCGTACCGTAACTACAATTTTTGCCAATGAAACACACATAAGATCCAATGCTTTGGAAACGGACTAAACGGTGAGAAAGGAAGGATCTCAGATGTGCAATAATGCCTACAGACTTGCTTTCGACGAAAGCATGCAGCTAACAAACCTATTTTGAGTGCAGTAGTGAAAGTTTCATTTTAGCATTGATCTCACTTGTACGTCACCAGACATAAGTATGTTAGAAAACATATCTCACGACCCTGCTAAGTACTGTGATGAAATTTTAACGGAAGAATTCCGTGATGTTTGGATCCACAAGGGCCCAGAGCTTTTCCAAAACAAAAATAGCGACGTCTCAGAAACCACTACACATTTTGCTAATGTAAGTGGTAAAACAAAAACCAGAAAGATAACTAGGACTATTTTCACTCGCAAATTGACGAATGGTGAGTGTGTGGAGAGAAAGTGGCTTCTGTAGTCACCATCCATGAAATCTGTGTACTGTTGTTGTTGCCGTCTATTCAGTAACACTGTCAGCAAGAAGTTGAGTTCTTCCAGGGGATACAAAGATTGGAAGCATGTTGTTGTTATGGTCTTCAGTCTGGAGACTGGTTTGATGCAGCTCTCCACCCTACTCTATTCTGAGAAAGCCTTTTCATCTCCTCATAAGAACGGCAACCCACATCCACTTGAATCTGCTTACTATACGCGTCTCTGGGTCTCCCTCTGCGATTTTTACCCCACACACTTCCCTCCAATTCTAAATTTACGATTCCTCGATGTCTAAGAATGTGTCATACCAAGCGATCCCTTCTTTCAGTCAGGGTATGCCAAAAATTCCTTTTCTCACCAGTTCTGTTCAGTACCTCTTCAATAGTTTTGCGATCTACCCACCTAATCTTCAGCATTCTTCTGTAGCACCACATTTCAAAAGCCGCTATCCTCTTCCTATCCGCACTGCTTATCGTCCATGTTTCACTCCCGTACAAGGCAACACTCGACACAAATGCCTTCAGAAAAGACTTCCTTACACTTCCTTAATATTCGATGTTAGCAAATTTCTCTTTTTCAAAAATGCTTTTCTTCCCATTGCTATTCTGCATTTTATATCCTCTGTACTGCGACCATCGCATGTTATTTTACTACCCAAGTAATAAAACTCATCTACCACCTTCATTGTTTCGTTACCTAATCTAATTCCTTCAGCATCGCCCGATTTTCTAAGACCGCATTCCATTATTTTTGTTTTGCTCTTGTAAATGTTCATTTTATACGCTCTCTTCAACACACTGTGCATTCCATTCAACTGCTCTTCCAGGTCCTTTGCTGTCTCTAACAGAATTACAATGTCATCAGCAAAACGCAATGTTTTTATTTCTTCCCCCTGAACTTTAATCCCTATTCCAATTTTTCCTTGCTTTCCTTCACCGCCTGCTCGATGTACAAATTGAATAACATCGGAGAAAGGCTACAACCCTGTCTTACTCCCTTACCAACTAATGCTTCCCTTTCATGCCCTTCGAGTCCAATAACTGCGGTCTGTCTTTTGTACAAGTTGTAAATAACTCTCCTTTCCCTGTATTTTACCCCTGTTGACTTCATAATTTGAAAGAGTGTATGCCAGTCAACATTGTCAAACGCTTTCTCCAAATCTACAAAAGCAAAAAATGTAGGTTTGCCTTTCCTTAATCTATCTTCTAAGATTAGACGTAAAGTGAGTATTGCCTCTCGGGTTCCTAAGTTCCTTCTGAATCCCCGAGGTCAGCTTCCACCAGATATTCCATTCTCCTGTGGATAATTCGTGTTAAAATTTTGCAACCATGACTTATCAAACTGATGGTTGTGTAATTTTCGCACCTGTCTGCGCCTGATTTCTTTGGAATGGGGATTATTACATTTTTCTTAAAGTCTGAGGGTATTTCGCCTGTCTCATACAGCCTACACACCAATTCAAATAGTTTTGTTATGGCTGGCTCTCCCAGAGACTTTAGTAGCTCTGAGGGAATGTCATCTACTCCTGGGGCCTTGTTCCGACCTAGGTCTTTCAGGGCACTGTCATATTCATCTCTCAGTACAGTATCTCCTATTTCATCTTTATCTACTTACTCTTCCCTTCCTACAACATTGTCTCTAAGTTCATTTCCTTTGTAGAGCTGCTCCATGTACTCTTTCCAACTTTCAGCTTTCCCTTCTTTGCTGAGAACTGGTTTCCCATCTGAGTTCTTGATATTCGTAGAGTTGCTTTTCTTGTCCCCAAATGTGTCTTTTATTTTCCTGTAGGCGGTATCTACTTTTCCCCTTCTTATACATTTTTCTACAGATTTGCATTTGGCTTCTAGCCACTCCTGCTTAGCCATTTTGCACTTCCTGTCAATCTCATTTCTTAGCCGTCTGTACTCCATTTTGCCTGTTTCATTTACTGCGATTTTATATTTTCCTCCTTTCATCAATTAAATTTAGTATTTCCTTTGATATCCAAGGATTTTTTATAGGTCTTGCCTTTCTACCTATTTTGTCCTCTGCTGCCTTCACTATTTCATCTCTCAATGCTACCCATTCCTCTTCTACTGTTTTATTTCCCCCTGTTTCTGTCAATTGTTGCCTAAATCTTCCTCTGAAATTCTCCAGAACTTCACGTTCCTTCAATTTATGTAGGTCCCATCTCCTTATTTTCCTACCTTTCTGCAGTTTTTTCAGTTTCAGCCTACAGTTCATGACTAACAAGTTATGGTCAGAGTCTATATCGGCCCCTCGGTATGTCTTACAGTTTATAACCTGGTTCCGGAATCTATGTTTTACCATTATAAAATCTATCTGATACCTTCCGGTGGCTCCTGGTCTCTTCCAAGTATACAACCTTCTTTTGTGATTCTTAAACCACGTATTTGTTACGATTAAATCATGTTCCGTGCAAAATTCTACCAGGCGGCTTCCCCTTTCATCCCTTTTTCCCAGTCCATATTCACCTACTACTTTTCCTTCTCTTCCTTTTCCTACTACCGAATTCCAGTCTCCCATCACAATTAAGTTTTCCTCTCGCTTAACTGTCTGAATAATTTCCTTTAACTCCTCATATATTTCTTCGATCTCCTCATCATCCGCAGAGCTAGTTGGCATATAAACCTGTACTACTGTTGTCGGTGTTGGCTTCGTATCTATCTTGACAATTATAATGCGATGACTGTGCTGTTCATAGTAGTTTATCCGCATTCCTATTTTCTTATTCATTATCAGTCCTACTCCTGTGATACCCCCAACTGATTTTGTATTTATAATCCTGTACTCACCCGACCAGAAATCCTGTTCATCCTGCCACCGAACTTCACTAATCCCAGCTATATCTAACTTCAACCTATCCATTTCCCTTTTTAAATTTTCTAATTTTCCTACCCGATTAAGGGATCTATCATTCCACGCTCCGATCCGTAGAATGCCAGTATTGTCTTTCCTGATGACAACATCCTCCTGAGTAGTCCCCGCCCGGAAATCCGAATGGTGGTTTATTTTACCTACGGAAAATTTCACCCGAGAGGATGCCATCATCATATTTTCATACAGTAGAGATGCATGTCCTCGGGAAAAGTAACGGCTGTAGTTTCCCCTTGCTTTCAGCCGTTCGCAGTAGCTGTGTGGCAAAGCCACATTAGCTGATATTACAAGGCCAGCTCAGTCAATCGTCTAGACTGTTGCCCCTGTAACTACTGAAAAGGCTGCTGCCCCTCTTCAGGAACCACACGTTTGTCTGGCCTCTCCACAGATACCCCTCCGCTGTGGTTGCACCTACGGTACGGTTATCTGCATCGTTGAGGCACGCAAGCCACCCCATCTCGGTAATGTCTGTGGTTCATGGGGGTGGATTGGAAGCATATAAACAGTTTATTAAAGGAGCATGAAAACAGTTTACAGCACAGGGAATCAATGATGAATTATGTTGCAAGAAGCAAAATTGTTGGACGAGTTGATACTGGATTGATTTCCCAGTTTAATGCTGAACTATTGAGCATATTGAAAGGAACTGTTGCAGTTCTGAAATTTTTGGCGACAAGGGGACTAGCGTTAAATGGAGAAAATGATATTTTGGGTTCTGAAAACAATGAGAATTATTTGGGTTGCTTAGAATTAATAAGCGAATTTAACCCTTTTCTTGCTGATCATATACGAAAGTATGGCAATCGTGGCAAAGGGAGCATATCATATTTGTCTGCAGATATTTGGAATGACTTTATTAATGTAATGGGACAGAAAGTGTTAAGAACGATTGTCGACGAATTAAAAGTAGCCAAGTACTATGCAATTCCTCGCCAGTCTCTCTCATTTTGACCAGCTAACTTTCATCGTTCGGTTCGTTGCCAGCCTGTTGACAGATTTTTGAAATTTTTGCCTATGGAGGAGCATAGGACTCAAAGTATAGAAACTACTGTTATGAAGTTTTTGGCATTTCAATAAAAGATTGCCGCGAACAGAGCTATGAAAAAGCAGCAAATATGGCTGGAAAGTATTCAGTTCTTCAGGCAAGAATAAAAGACAAATTTGAATTTGATTTTTTGTACCATCTGTCACACATTCACTAAATTTAGCAGGTTTTCAGGCGGCTGCATACTTACAGTTTGTCCAAAAATTGTTCACCTTTTTTTCTGCTTCGAACAATCGATGGAAAGTTTTGAAAGAATGTTTAGGTGCAAATAAAGTTCTGAAGTCCCTCTCTGAAACCGAATGGTCTGGTCGTGCTGACGCTCTTAACGCTTTGCATAACAGCTACAATGATATTTTTGAAGCTTTAAAGTCAGTTTGTAGCCAGTGGAAACGAGACATGAAGCCTTGCAAGAAAATTAAAGAACTCGAGACCATTCTTTTAACGGAGATATGGGATGACCTTTTGAGAACTATCAGCAATAAAAATGTAACTTTTTCAAAGTAGTACCTACCGTCATAATAGAGGTTGAAACAAAACTTTTTGCATCTATTTCCGATTTCATCAGTTCTGCACGCAGTAGATTCGATCATTATGAAACTTCAGCCAAAGAGAAAAATTTATGTGCTGACTATAAGGGTGATTCCCAAAGGACGAGAATTTGCAGCCAGCACATCCGTTTTTCTGAAGGTTCGTCAGACTGTCTGCCTATAATTGACATACTGGACTCTAATTTGAAGCGACGTTCAGAAGCATACGAGAAAGCAAACATTTTAGTTTCCTTTCTCGGTTAAAACAAATCGAGTCTGAACAGTTGAGAAACAGGTGCAATGAATCTGCAAAATTTTATAATGCAGACGTTAACGCTGATGAGCTCATGTCAGAATGTTTTCATTTAAAATAATGTTTGAAAAATATTCCAAATGAATTTCCAGAAGTATGTGTATTATGCTTACTTTCTTTAATAAAAGCAGATAAAAAAAAAATATATAAAAAAAATAAAAAAAAAAACGTTTTCGAATGTAGAAGTTGCTACCCGGATATTTCTTTGTCTAAAAGTAACCAATTGCAGTGGAGAGCGTTCATTTTCCCAGTTAAAAAGAATCAAACTTAAATTACGAACGACTATGCTACAGGAACGACTTACTAATTTGTCAATCATGTGCATGGAAAGTGAAGTCCTGTAACAGTTGGACTTTGAAGACATAATAGAAGATTTTGCATTTCAGAAATCCCGAAAGAGACAGCAACGTAGGCCTAAGTCCAAAATGCAAAACCATAATCACTAGTATTTTATTTGTGTATTTCTAACCATAACAACTAGTTAATTCGATAAACAAATGTACAAAATTCTGGTTTAATTCAAAGAAAAATTCTGTTTTGTTGTAGGATCCCCTAATCTGTGTGCCAGTTATTTGCATAGAAAGAGACATACTTCAAAAACTGCGCAGATTGCGTACTAGAAATCTTTAAAAAAATCATTACTTTTAATGAAAGACTAATTTTTGAAACAAATCATTAGTTTTTGGTTTTTAATATTTTGACCAATTAAGTCACTAAATAAATGTACACCAATCTAATGCATCCATTTGGTCTTTTAAGGGCCCCAAAACACTGAGTACCCAGGGGTCCCTGCATGACTTAAGACGGCCCTGTTTTCAAACGTCAGATGAAACCTCTTTTATGAGCAACTCATTGATATTTCTTTTATATTTCACTATTATTTCCGAAATGATAGCCTATGCGTAGTGTTTGACTGTAGTGACACAGTTAATAGGTTTTATTTTCAGCTAATGTGATTGCTGGGCATGTAAGAGGACGTGTACAGCTAAATAAATGTAAGTTGTGTTTGGCCACTACTGTTTTGTCATAAAGACAACGTAAAGTCGAAAACTACAACATTCATTGCCCCAAAATCCCAGGTATGGATATTACTGTGGAAAGACAACACCAAAAATATGACGTCGCCATCTTTATCTGACCAAACCTGAAATCACCGGGAAGTTTTCAACGTTAATGACAGTGCGTCTGGTTAACATGCGAAGGCAACAGCAACTACCATTCCAGTAGCGAAGCTGGGATATTGTGTTGGGCGGCAAGTAAGTCATTATTAAAAATTCATGAATAAAATTTAAAGCTTCTCTGCAGCTACATCCATACTCCGAGAGCCTCTTCCTATTCCTGCCGAGTATGGTTTGCGGTAGTAATGGTTGTGTGTGTGCCGTCATGTGGGCACTAATCTCTCTAATTTTACCGTTGTGCTCTCTTCGCGATATATAGGGAGTTACATGTTGGTGGACTCATATTGATATGAACGATACGCTCTCGATGCTTTCGCGGAAGCCTGTCATGCAATACAGCGTCTGCCACTGGTGTTTCCTAATAATTTCAGAGACACTTTTGTGCTTGCTAAGTGAGGTTGTAACGAAGCGAGCTGTTCCCCGTTGTAGCCGCGGGGGAATAGCCGTGCACAATGAGGCGCCATGCTGCGGTGCGCGCGTCCATCTGCCGTGAAGTTTTCAGTCCTTCCTCGGGCATGGCTGTGTGTGTTTTCCTTGGGTCGGATTAACTTAGTTTACGTAGTTTGTAAGCCTCTGGACTCATAACCAAACAGTTAACTCCCATACATACACAAATATTTTTTCTCCGTGGTATCTTGTATGTTCTATTAATCCTACCTGCTACACATCCAACAATTTGGTCCAATATGTTTACAAACGTTTGAACACTTGAAAGGACGCTATACTGATGAGCAGTATCGAGACGCTGGGCGAACGAGAGTTTAGTAACCTACATCCTTTGTTACAGACTACACTGCCTGAGCATTTGTTCAATAAATGTCAGTCTCGTAACTGCCTTACCCTCGATTAATTTGACATGGTATGTTCAGGGTCAACTGACATGGTGGGAAAATTGACAATTAACACTAAATAAAGAAAAGTGTGAAGTAATACACATGACCACTAAAAGAAATCCGCTGAACTTCAATTACGCGATAAATCCGTCAAACCTTAAGGTTGTATATTCTACCAAATACCTAGAAGTTACAATTACGAACAACTTAGACTGGAGAGAACACATAGAAAATATTGTGGGGAAGACGAACCAAAGGTTACATTTCATTGGCAGAACGCTTCGAAGATGGAACAGCTCCACCAAAGGGACTGCCTACATCACACTTGTGCGTCCTCTCCTGGAGTAATGTTTGCCCAGTGTGGGACCCTCACCAGGTGGGACTGGCGGAAGACATTGAGAAGGTTCAGAGTAGGGCAGCTCGTTTTGTTTTATCACATTACAAGGGGGAAAGCGTCATGGAAATGTTGCACGATTTGAGATGGAAATCATTAAAAGAAAGACGTTATTCGTTGCGGCGAGATATATTTACGAAATTTCAATCACCGAATTTTACTTCTGAATGTGAAAGTATTTTTCTAGCCCCACCTACATAGGGAGACATGACCATCCTAATAAAATAAGAGAAATCAGATCGAAAACGGAACGATTTAGGTGTACTTTCTTCCAGCGCACTATTAGAGATGGAAAGTTAGAGAAAGGTTATGAAAGCGGTAATGAACCCTCTGCCAGGCACTACGTAGATGTAGACTCTGCCAGTACCATGCGTCAGTGCGCTGCAGATCCTCCTGCATTTCGCAACCATTTTCCAGTTTTCCGAGATCTAGATGAACTACAGCATCATCCACGAAATGCATCACTGTACTTCCGCTCTTATCTACTAACAGAATAATATTCTCCTACGGTTTGCCGTGCCGTGGACCCTACTACGGATTATCAGAACTGGCTCATCACTGAATGTTATCAAATTTAAATCAGTTTTAAGTTAAAGAGGACCAGATGTAACTATTATCTTAATAAACAACACAGCCGTCTGGCCAAGCGAGATTGGCAAATTCAATTCACTATAGTTTTAGAGAACACGTATTTCACAAACCAATGAATCAATTTTCAATTAAAGAAGTAATACAATTAATACTGCAGGCAAACCTGTTCAAACTGACTTACTTTCCCTTTCCTTACAACTTATAAAAATTAATCATCCATTAAAGCAAATATGACACACATTTACTACTGTGGAATAATAATAAAAAAATTCTTCATCAACATAACTGTGAAGCAGTAACAGAGTTCAAATGACGGAATCACTATTAGAAAATCAAACTTTCGATCCTGTTGAATCTTTACTTACTTGCTGAAATTTAGAAGTTTCAAAAAAAGTTTGTCATCTGAATATAGAACACAGTTCAATAACATAAGATAGAAAGGCTTAATTAGATGGTCATGAGTTTCAAACGGCTGGGTAGCCGTGCAGTAATCAGAGTACAAAGTCTAAGAACTTGACCATCAACAGACCCCTAAGACCGTTCGTACACCGTGTGCAGTACACAACTTGACGGAGCCTACACCAGCCAACTAACTGGACAAACAGCATCACACCAAATACAGGTAAACTACTATTTCATTTGCTCGTATCAAATGGACTGAGAATCTTAGCACTCAACATCGTACTAACATTGATTAATAACACAGGTATGAGCTAGTTACTGTCACGCCCGACACACCGATACCGACCCTACGCCTTCAGCCGTAGGCGACCCCTGTTGGCAGCCACGCTGTCCCGTCGCGACAAGCCATCGGGTCACACAGCTCCTGCAGGAAACTGCGTTCATCTGCGTTCTTCCTGCTGGGCTGTCAGGGCAAATGTGCGTGTTTCTTGCAAAGACGTTATTAAAATTAGTTGAATTACTGTGGGCACTACAGGCGTGGGGCAATGTCAACATTTGGATGGCCGCCCTTGTGGTGGTAAGAGTCTCGTAAGCTGAAGTGTATTGTGACTTCTACGGACATCTTGTTTATTTATTAGTCTTTGATCCGTAATGCGCATGTTCCAATACAAGCAAACAAAGCTTGTGAAAGTTTAGACAACGTTTAATAGCTAAAAAAAAAAGCTGGAAAGGAGTTGATATAACTTTTAACTGATTAGTGGATATATTTGCATTTATATGTTTCATTTCGCACTTGTGCTAATGCAACAGACAGCAGTTAGATTTGATCAGGCAGCTATGACAAACGTCTTGTGGTACATTAGGAATATGTAGGGGGCTAACTGCAGTTTGTTTGGATATTTATTTCCTTTCTTCTTGGTACATACTTGAATATTGCGTTCGTGACATGAAAGAATAGTTACGACGAATAGCGCCTAGTTGACCACCATAACTGCCAGCCTTCAAATTGTCCGTTGTTAGCAGTTCTCACTTACAGCAGTGTGGGGCGTTGCTTCCTCGGCCGTCCGCGGCTGCGGGTGACGCCGTTGCCTCGTGTTGACGTCCGTACCACTGCAGACAGGGCGTTGGTTGTTTGGGAAGAGGGGCCCAACTTCTGAGGTTATCGGTCCCCCGGTAGGGAGTGGAAGGAGTGAGGATAAGAAACGAGGGGAAGGGAAATGTAATGCAGTCCAGGGAGGAAAGAAGGATAAAAGACTGCATTACTTCTGGGCTCCGTGTTCACCACACACTTACTCACGAAAGAACCATGACCTTTCTGGCAGGGCGGCGGTTTGCCGTGCTGCGCTCCTCACTTCTCGTGACAGGCAGCTCCGTCACAGTTACCATTGCGTTTGCTTGTAACACAATAGGTCAAAAGCATGTTATTTATTTATTGTGTAGATCATTACAATATTAATCTATCGATCCTTAATCTGTGTACTGCAATGTCTGTAACATTACCTTCGTAGGTCAGTCGGTTATAAAATCAGTTTTATTTTATATTTTCTCAATGTATTAACACAAAAATGTCAATTAGTATTATTTTTCATGAAAGAATTTATAGTTGCGAATAATTATGTACAAACGTTGAAGTATTAGCTGATCCATGTAATATAAAAGATGTATTCAGAACGGAAATCACGCTGATGCAAGGGAAAAGGTGGTTTTGGCGGGCGAAATTTGGCAGGTCTGTGCGTGCGGCAGGAGTGTATAGGGAGTGGCGCATAAGTCTTCATTGAGAGCAGACCTGTGGAAAGTGGTGCTCCTATAACTGCAAGGGAATTTTCCGCCGTTTCCACCGGAGTTTAGAGTGATCCCTCGGGCATGTGTGTGTGTGTGTGTGTGTGTGTGTGTGTGTGTGTGTGTGTGTGTGTCTGTGTGTGTGTGTTTGTCCTTAGTGTGTAAGTAGTTTGTAAGGCTAGGGACTGACGACCATAGCAGTTTATTCCAATAGGTTCACAAACAAACAGCACCTTTGGGCTCATCTACATCAAAAATTGCAAGCCACCTCACGGTGTATGGCAGACGGTACTTTGTGTATTAGTTTGACATCCTCCTATTCCAGTCGCGTATGGCGGGAAACATGATCGTCGATGAGCCTCCTTGTAGGCCCTAATCTTTAATTTTATCCATGTGGTCGCTTCTCGGGATTTGAGTGGGAGGAAGCGCTCTATTGGTTGACATTTCATGAAATATCTGCTCCCGGAATTTGCAGAAGCCCGTACAACAATGCAAAACATCTCTCTTGCTGCGTCTGCCACTGGAGTTTCCGAGTCATGTCCGTCATGCTATCGCGCTGACTAAATAAGCCCTGTTGCTCCGTTGGATCTTCTCTGTGTCTTCTGTTACCCCTACCTGGTACGGATCCCACTCTGATGAGCAATAGTCAAGTGCTGGCTGAACGAGAGTTTTTTAACATACTTCACTTGCTGAACGACTACACTTCCTTAGGATTCTTCCTATGAATCTTATCTGTCTTACCCACAAATAGTGTTATGTGATCGTTCCATTTCCAATCGGCTCTAATTTCTACTACGAAATGTTTTATGGAAATTATTTTTCCTGCTGTTGCGCAATTGTAAAACAAAGGATCTTTCTTCCTATGTAAAGGGAGAATGTAAACGAAGGCTTTCGTGGCCGTAGTCATTGTTGATAAACCTCTTCTGGGTATAGAACCGCATCGTCAATATATCAAATATTTCACCGACTTTCCGGCCACTACTGCAAGCGGCCATCTTCTGGGTGTTACGTTTACTACTGTATGAGGGAAAGCTGGTGGCTCACATATTGAATGTTGCCAGTTATGATTGGTGTTTCCTTTATTTCTTCCTATTGGTGGAAAGGGAAGTCCATGATTGGTGTTTGCATTAATGTTTTTCATTGGTTTAAACTGCCGAATGAGCAGTGGTAGCAATGACGTAGCACTGATAAGAGACAGAACACAGTTACTATAAATAATAACACAAAAATTCTACTCAAGGGCACCGATTATCAGTTAAAATGAAAAAGCAATAAATAACAAATATTGGCGTTTCCATTCTTAAGCGTTATAAGTAGTAAAAATTACAATCTCCTGACGCAATTTATATTTCTGTTGCGTCTATAGTGGCTCTACTGCCAACATTGTGACTAGTTTTTATATTTAGATACATAAGTAATTTGTTTTCGTGAGGCCACCATCAGTGGCACTAAAAACTCGCGCGGCGGAGTGCTCGAGTTCATTAAGGCGCTATGCTCCGATGCGAGAGGCCGTTCCCAGTCGGAGGTACAAATACTCCCTCGGGCATGGATGTTTGTGCTGTCTTTAGTACAAGTTAGTTTATAAGTAGTTTTTAGGTTTAGGGACAGTAACCCAGTTTTTTATAACTCGTTGATCACTTTAGGTATCTATTCCAATTTATCTCTGTAAAGTTGAGCAGTTATATGTGGCTATGGAAATAAGTAAATTTATAGCAAATAAGAATAAATAAATTGAGCATGCTCTTATGCCATAACACCATCATCTTAAATAATATCACTCATAACAATTGTCTGTATAAAATATGATGTATGGGTACCACGTTCATTCTTAAATTTGTCCAGGAGTCATAGAAGTATGCTGCCATGTCCGCGCCTCCCCCCACCCAAACACACACAGATGTATTACTATTTGTCCTATCTTCCCACAACCGCTTTTTCATATTATAATGTAGAGACTATCTAATATAGTCAATGATATTTTCATGGTATTACTTACAGTTTCTCGTAGAATCTGGTCTAATGTTGTGCTGATTGCTTTTTTTAGGTTGTTTTATATCCGTCATTTATTCCATTGGTGTTTTCGTTTTAGCATTTCATCACTACACACATACCATTTTTGTTGTGTTGTGATTTTGTTCAGGGTGGTGTTGCCAACTGTTGAATGTGTGCTGGTTCTATCTTTGCTCTATGTCAACGTGTGTGTGTTTTTCCGATGTAGCTGCGGAAAGAAATGCACCATGTATTGATATTATTTATTTATTTATTTATTTCTCATTTTCTAATTTATTATTTGTAGCGAGAAATGAAACTTTAATTTTGGTACATTTTATCTTTCTGATCGAATAAATCATATTTCTAATCATTTAGTGGTTCTGCGGTTGCAAGAATGGAATATATAATTAAGAAACTTGCCTTCGCGAAACATCCAGCAGTTGTAGAAAAAAAAAGAAAGAGGGAAAGTTGTACTGTTTGTAGTCTTTATTCCATCGACCACTTTGATGGATGTTAGCTGCCATAGACGTTAAATTATCTGCTTATTCGGTACTGGGTGTTATTGAGTATTTTACCATTGATTCCCGAATGAGACAGTCATAGTATTTAGTCAGCCAGAATAAAGTTAACGCCGAGGTAGCTGTGACGGAACTGGCCGTCGCGAGAAGCGAGGAGCGCAGCACGTGAAACCGCAGTGGCAGGTACGTCACCACAAGGCGGTGGCAGCCAGGGAACCAATGCCCCACACTGCCGTCACTCACAACTCTGACAGCGACAGTTTGGAGGCTGGCAGTTATGGTGGACATCTAGGCGCCATTCGTCATAGCTATTCTTTTATGTCAGGAAAGCAATATTTCAGTATGCACAAACAAGAAAGGAAGTAAATATTCAAATAAACAGCACTTAGTCCCCCACTTATTCCTTATATACGACAAGCAGCTTGTAACAGTTGCTTGCTCGAAACTAACTGCTGCCTATTGCATTAGTACAAGCGCGAACTCTATCACAATGAAACATTTTTAAGAAATACACCAATCTGTGAAACGTAACGCTTTTTTTCGTGCAGTTAAACGTTGCATAACCTTACAAAATTTATTGTTCGCTCGTAATAGGACATGCAAATTGCTGATAAATGACTAATTAATGATGTACGTGAAACTTCCTGGCAGATTAAAATTGTGTGCCGGAACCGGGACTCGAACCTGGGACCTTTGCCTTTCGCGGGCAAGCGCACTACCGACTGTGCTATCCCGACACGACTTACGATGCCGCCTCACAACTTTACTTCCGCCATATCCTTTCTTCCAGGAGTGCTAGTCTTGCGTGTTTGCAGGAGAGCTTCTGTGAAGTTTGGAAAGTAGGAGACAAGGTACTGGCGGAAGTAAAGTTGTGAGGCGGCGTCGTGAGTCGTGTCGGGATAGCACAGTCGGTAGTGCGCTTGCCAGCGAAAGGCAAAGGTCCCAGGTTCGAGTCCCGGTTCTGGCACACAATTTTAATCTGCCAGGAAGTTTCATAGCAGCGCACACTCCGCTGCAGAGTGAAGTTTCATTCTGGAAACATCCCTTAGGCTGTGGCTAAGCCATGTTTCCACCATATCCTTTCTTCCAGGAGTGCTAGTCTTGCGTGTTTGCAGGAGAGATTCTGTGAAGTTCGGAAAGTAGGAGACAAGGTACTGGCGGAAGTAAGGTTGTGAGGCGACATCGTGAGTCGTGTCGCGATAGCACAGTCGGTAGTGCGCTTCCCGCAAAAGGCAAAGGTCCCAGGTTCGAGTCCCGGTTCCGGCACACAATTTTAATCTGCCAGGAAGTTTCATATCAGCGCATACTCCGCTGCAGAGTGAAGTTTCATTCTGGGATGATGTACGTATTCACAAAAAATACATAATGTCCGTAGGAGTCACAATACACTTCAACTTACGAGACTCTTACCAACACAATTGCGTCCACCCAAAGGTTCAATCTGCCCCACATCTTCAGAGCGCACGGTAAGTCAACTAATTTTAATAACGTCTTTGCAAGGAAAACACATGCTGGCTCACCAAGTTTGGCCAGCGAGATGCACTGTTCGTCTGACAGTCCAGTAGAAAGAACGCAGAAAAACTCCATTTCCGGCAGGAGCTGTGTGGCCGGATGGCTTGTCGCGACGGGACAGCGTGGCTGCTAAGAGGGTTCACCTACCGGAGCTGATGGCTGATGACATCGGGCGTGACAGTAACTGACCTGTTATGAGGGTAGATACCTGTGTGGTTAATGAATGGTAGTACGATGTTGAGTGCTAAGATTATCAAAGTCCGTTAGTTACGAGCATTACTGTTATTTTAACAGGTGTGTCGCAATTATGCAGACATGTTGCTTGACTGTTTCTACGCTAAATGGTTTTGAAATTTAAGAATAGTTCAGTTGTGTATTTCACAAGGTGTATGAACGTTCGTAGGGGTCTGTTGGTTGTCAAGTTATTAGACAGTGTTTGCTAAGTACTGTACGACTTCCCAGCGGTTAGAAACTCATCACCATCTAATGATGCCTTTATTCATTATCATAGTGAATCAACTATTTTCTATCTTTTGTTATTGAACTGTTTTTTTATTCAGAAGAAAAAAGTTACCTAAATTTCTAAATAGGTGAACTCTGTTAGCATTGGAGTTTATTCCATGAAATGGAAATATTCAACCAGTACGTAAAAAAACTGTCGCCAGATTTCTTCTCCCCGCTACTTACTGTATGCGATTTACCTACTTTCGGCAGTTCGCCATTTTCCACGCTCCTCTTACGGAAATGATACAGGATCTGGGATGGGAATCATTACAACAATGTCGCTTATCTCTGCGGCGTGGGCTACTTGCGAAACTCCAATCACCAACATTCTCCTCCGAATGCGAAAATATATTGTTGACTCCCACTTACATAGGTATAAATGACATCAGAATAAAATACAAGAAATGAGAGGTCTAACAGAGAGATTCAACTGTTCTTTTTTTCCCGCGCGCAATTTGAGAATGGAATGGGAGATAAATAGTATAAAGGTGGTTCGATGAACCCTCTGCCAGGCACTTAAATGTGATTTGCAGAGTATCACATGTAGATGTAGATGCTTCGCAAACAGTTTCGAAAATTTGTACTATTATGTCACATATTGAGTTTGTATCCGTTATTTTACAACTACCAGTGAGTGTCTTGCAATAGATGGATATATCATTTACATTCCTTACAGAGATCTAAAAATAAGGGCTCTTTCCATGTGTATGATCTCAGATGACTCTGAACATATACCAGGTCCATATTCTTAGCGGAAGTGACATGTGTGACCGCGAACTATTTTATCCAGGTGTGGTCACTAATTTCGTTGATAAGAGTTCTAAACATTTCGTTTAAATCATTCAATCATGCAAAGCTGATAATGAAAACTGTTATTTAAATCGTAAATATAGTTAACAAGCGTAGTGGCGCTTAGCAATAAAAGGAAATGATGAAGCTGGTAAACTGAGTACTGATGAAATAGCCATTGGAAGTGTTTACCTCTATATACCCTCTGCTATCCTGGTACTGATCGGGCACACGAAGGGCGCCGATGGGCTCAACCAATGCGATGTCGCTTAATATATAGGGGCCGGGAAGGGGCATGGTCTGGGAGGAGCTAAAGCAATTGACATCCTGACGTGCCATCCTCTCCTAACAACAAGCCGGCTCCCCGCCTCTAAGCGATATGGAGTAACGACAGAGTTAGTTTGCGAACGCTAGTAACTTCCAGCTGTCAATAATTCTGCACTGTAACACCACACAAACACAAAATAGCTGAAATTGATATATCCCAACAACCCATTTTTGCAGTGAAGTAATGCAACTAAAGTATCAAATTACACAATGACACAAGAATTGAAATTCAGCATCATCTTATGGTAATCTTCTACATCTAAGGGCTAATGGTATCTTAGTCTAATAAGAAATATTCGTGTCTTCTTCACATTGTGGCTGCTTTCCGAATCTATTGTAGGTAACATAAAGTATCTCTCATTCAAGAAAGGTGCTTCAAATCCCAGAGGAGCACAACATTTTTACTTTGTCGTTGTATTTATCTCATTCCCACGAAACGGTCGAAATGTTCCAATATTTCGATTGTGTAAATTTACGGCCGTTACTGTCAACTAATGGTCTTTGTTCTTTCGGACATTCCCGGAATGACACCATGTCATTAATTGTTCTTCATATCTCAATAAACTTTTCATGATGCATCTTTTCACTTTTTGCCCGTCTTAGTTTTAGACATCTGCATTTACTATTACTTATTTAATTCATTTATAGTTTGTATTTTTTTCGTTTGCACACTTAGTGTCATCATCTTCAGTGCTACGCAGATTTGTACTCGGCTGAAATTTTCCATATTTGATAGTCTGCTGTATTCACAGTTCCAACTTTACGACTACGTATTCTTGTTATAACGTACTCTTAGTACCTGTTTCAGCCAATGGAAATAGCTACCATGCAGTGGATTACAAGAAAATGCGTAATAGAATTCAAATGCAAGTAGATATAGGAGAATAAGTAGCCTTAGGAATACGTCATACGTATTAATTATTGCTTTATACGTCGACTAGACTCAACCCAAGACCTCTTACATTCCTGATTGATACTGGTCCTGATTCCAAAATTTATTTCATTAGAACACTTCGAAAATTGCTACGCGATCAACAGACATATCAGCTTTTGCAAGATGGCATAATTTGGAAAATGTTCCATCATGATCAAAACAATAGTGCGCTTACGAAGAAAACGTTTGTACATAACACGCATGAAACAGTATCATAATTAGTGCATATAGTTCGTGTAATTTCACGCTCTTATGAAAACAGTGTGAGATCCTTTTTTTTAAATAACAGTGCTGTTTTCACAACCTGCTTGATGCACAACACGTACGCTCGTATTCTTGTTGGTGAAATATTTTCCACTGCTCGAACTTTTTATACAAAATATTTCAGCAGGAATAGTAATAATTGTAGGTGTTAGGATGGACTAATTTCAATAAAAATGGCATATAAACGTGTCGCAATTTTATTTTTACAGAGAGGGCTGTTAGTATGTATACTAAATAACATTAAAGCAAAGGTAAAAGCCTACTTTTTCAGCCATTCTTCTACCTTTTCGTGGTACAACATCATAACATTAAACATATCACAATTTTCTTTGTAAGCACTATACAACAATTTTCATTTAGTAAACCGCTTATCTGCTTACAAGATCATCATCAGGTTTAAAGTTCTAAAAGTTGGCCTCATTTTCTTAATAGAAGGGAAGAAGGATGGAAGATGAGGGTCTAACATCACGTCGGCATCGTGATCAGCAGAGATGCAATACACGCTCGGACTGAATTTGATAAAGATGGGGGAGGATATAGTCTGTGACCTTTGAAAGGAACCATTCTGCAATTGTCTGTTTTGATTTGGGGAAAACACGAGCGAACGAAATCAGGACGTCTGGATACAATTAGCGCTGAGATGCGAACGATTACCATAAAATGACGCTGAAGTTCAAAACTTGTGTCAGTTACTGTCAGTATCACTTATCTGAAAATATGTGTTGTTGGAATATATCAAAATTAACTAGTGTGAATTGTAAATATTACATAATTGTCGGATTAGATAATTTTCGATATTTTTACTGTGCTCAATCCGAGTACCAAGAAAATTAAACAGGTAGCAGTTTGAAAAATGGAGGAAAGGCAGTAACAAGTAACTCAATTGTTTTCTTTCACTTCTACGTGTAAACAAAACTAACGTAAATAAATTACTTTTAATTTATTGGTTTACGTAAATTGATTAAATATATAACACATTCGAATAATATTATCGCCCATTGTATGGTATCTTTGTTGCTTTTGAGTACGCGCATTTTTCGTACAACAAATTTTATTACAAACAATTACCACTTAAAAACTATCTAATGTTTCTGATGATCTATGTGGTTTACAAAACTATACACTTTTGGCACACCGTCAGAAGATACCGGCATAAACAACATACACTTCTTTTGGATCCAGCCACGACTAAATCTCAATAAAAATATAAAATTTGCATTTTTTCCCTTTCATAAGATGAGAGGGTGTCCTAGAACACCAACTGTGTTTACTGCTGAAATGATTCACAGATACATGTCACTAGCGTTCACAATCCAAATCTGTCATTACTTCGTATCGCTTAGAGGCGGGGAGCCGGCTTGTTGTTAGGAGAGGATGGCACGTCAGGATGTCAATTGCTTTAGCTCCTCCCAGATCACGCCCCATCCCACCCCCTATATATTAAACGACATCGCATTGGTTGAGTCCATCGGCGCCCTTCCTTTGACCGATCAGTACCAGGATAGCAGAGGGTATATAGAGGTAGACACTTCCGACAGCTGTTTTATTGGCGCTCAGTTAACCGACTACATCAATTACAACTATTTCTCAGCGCTACTACGCTTATTAACTGCATCTAGGATTTTAACAACAGTTTTAATTATCAGCAATTCTTCACTGAATGATTTAAACTAAATGTATAAAACTCATCTAAATCAGTGAACAGACCTGGATAAAATAATTCCCGCTCATACATGTCACTACTACTAAGAATATAGTAATGGATTATAGCTAATTAAATGTGCCCCTAATGGGACTTTTCACGCAAAGCGGCGGATTTGCAAGGTGGAGTAATTTCATTTGTGGTTCACGATTTGTGCAACAGATGATCAAATGTTCAAATGTTTGTTAAGCTTAAGGGACTTAACTACGGGGTCATCAGTCCCTAAACTTACAAACTACTTATGAACTACCTACAACTAAGGACGGCACAAATATCCATGCCCGAGGGGGGATTCGAACCCCCGACCGTAGTGGCCGTGCAGACCGTGACTGAAGCGCCTCAGTCTCCTCGGCCACCGCGGCCGGCTGTGCAACAGATACTGTTGAAAACAACATATTGTTGATTTTATTGTACATTGCGCTTAGTTCGATCGAAGAAACATTAGGTGATCTTTCTTCCTGTGACATATTCTAGAATGGAATTACACATGAATAGTGGTTCGATAAAAACTCGTCTAGGCATTTCTTTATTATTTGTAAACCACGTAGAAGTGTAGGTTAACCTTGTAGATGCAGATGAAGATGATACCATCATGTTCTAACTATATCTACATCGGATACTCTTCAAATCACAATTAAGTGCCTGGAGTACGTTATAAGACGAATATGTAGTCATAAAGTTAGAACTGTGAATCCAGCAGAGTATCAAATATGGAATATTTCAACCGAGTACAAACCTGCGTAGCACTGAAGATGCTGACTTGAAGTATGCAACCGAAAAAATACAAACTAGAAATAAATTAAATAAGTAAAAGTAGGTGCAGACGTCTAAAACTAAAACGGGCAGAAAGTGAAAAAAAGATGAATCATGAAAATAATTTGGAAAAATGAAGTACAATTAATGACATGGTGTCTGCTCTTTCCGGACACGCCCGAAAAAATAAAAAACACCTTTAGTTGACAGTAACGGGCGTAAATTTACACAATGGAAGTATTGGAATATTTCGACCGTTTCAAGGATTGAAATAAACTCAACGACAAAGTTAAAATGTTTTGCTCGTCCGGGATTTGAAGCACATTTCTTGACTGAGAGAGACTTTATGTTACCTACAATAGACTCGGAAAGCAGCCACAATGTGAACAAGATACCATTAGCTCTGACAAGAAAAAGATTACATCTACATCTACATGGGATACTGGCAGAGGGTTACCATATGACGACGCTCAATTTCAATACTTGTGTCATTAGGCAATTTGTTACTTTAGTTGTACTACTTAACTGCAAAAATGGGTTATTGGGATATGTCAGTTACAGGTGTTTTTATGTTTGCGTTGTTTTACAGTGCGAATTGTAAACATAATTGAAGAAAAAAAACAATTTTTTTTTACCTTTCATAAATGAGAGTGTGTCCTAGAACACAAACTGTCTTTACTCACGATATGATTCACGGATAGATGTTACTAGCGTTGACAAGTCAACTCTGTCATTACTCAACATCGCTTAGAGGCGGAGAGCCGGCTTGGGAATGTCCGAAAGAACATAGCCCATTAGTTGCCAGCAACGGCCGTAAATTCAACGACAAAGTTAAAATGTTTTGCTCGTCTGGGATTTGAAGCACCTTTCTTGACTGAGAGAGACTTTATGTTACCTACAATAGATTCGGAAAGCAGCCACAATGTGAAGACGACACGAATATTTCTTATTAGGCTAAGATACCATTAGCCCTGAGATGTGTCACTGTGCAATTTAATACTTTACTTGTGTTACCTAACTTCAAAAATGGGTTGTTGGGATATTTCAATTTCAGTTTTTTTTTGTTTGTGTGGTTTTACAGTGCAGAATTATTCACAGATAGAAGTGTCTAGCGTTCACAAGTCAACTCTGCCATTACTCCATATCGCTTAGAGGCGGGGAGCCGGCTTGTTGTTAGGAGAGGATGGCACGTCAGGATGTCAATTGCTTTAGCTCCTCCCAGACCACGCCCCTTCCCGCCCCCTATATATTAAACGGCATCGCATTGGTTGAGTCCATCGGCGCCCTTCGTGTCGCCGATCAGTACCAGGATAGCAGAGGGTATATAGAGGTAGACACTTCCAATGACTATTTTAACAGGACTCCCATTACCACCTTCATCGATTCCTTTTATTGCTCAGCGCTACTACGCTTGTTAACTGTATTTACAATTTAAATAACAGGTGTCATTATGAGCAATGCATGATTGAGTGATTTGAACTAAATTTTTAGAACTCTAACAACGAAATTAGTGACCACACCTGGATAAAATAGTTCCCGTTCACACATATCACTTCCGCCAAAAATATGGTAATGGATTATAGCGAATTAAATCTTGCAATTAACAAATTATTGATTTTATTGTACACTGTGCTTAGATCGATCGAAGAAGAATTAGGTCGTCTTTCTTCCTGCGATCTATTAAAAAATGGAATAATACATGAATAGATGTTCAATGAAACCTCGTATAGGTATTTCTTTATTATTTGAAAACCACGTTGTTGTGTAGGATAACCATATAGATACAGATGTAGATAATATTTTCATGTCCTAGCTACAGGCATGAATAACTGAATCTGACAAGTAACGGTGGTTGAAAGGAGGGCTGCTCGGTAGAGGGTGGTCATGTATCCGAGATGAATGGAGAAATTTTCTGTCATGCGATCGGATATGGCTAGGTCTTTTAACGAACTGAGGTGCAGAAAACGATCTTGGATACTATGTACTCAAATTAGAACAATGAAATATTTGTAATCCTGAGGGACGAAACTGCTAAAGGTTGTGCTCCATAGTCGTAAAACTACTTAAGCTAAATTATCCTAATGACTGTTCACACACCCATACTTTGAAAAGGACTCAATCCTCTGCCGGGAGTGGCCGCGCAATCCGTACTATGTCGCCGAGTTTGCGTTGCGGTACTTTATGCAAGGGACACACGAATGCGATGTTATATAGACACAGCAGTTTTCTGTATTACTGTTCGGTGGAAACAGTCATTACCTTACGAAATGCTTTTGTCAGCAACGTGCTCATGATCCACGTTCAAGTGTTCGGACGTTAGACATGGCGCAGGAGCATGTGTAAATATATACGACGCGTGTGTGTAACTCATGTAACAAACCTAAAGCGTCAGTGGTTGAGTATGCGTATGACGTAAACTTTGCCAGGTTATTAATCGTCTTTGACATATCTCTGGGTTCTATTGAAGCCATTTTTCTGCTAAAAGGGGGATGACATAATTTTAATTTTTTATCACATGCTATTGTCTTCACAAAAAACTAATATAATAACTTACTTTTGGATCATCCTAAGTCATTCGTAAGCCTACGAAAGTTCAACTGTAAACACGGTCGCTTACTGAACTTGCCAAGATGGTATGGCGGACAATCCACAGACACAAGGTTCCTGTGTGAGTGCTCCTAGCTCTTTTCCACTCACCTCAACCCTCTGCCTCAACTGACATACAGACCACGATTTAGACGGGAAATGAAACCCTATTCTTCAATTTCTTTCTTAAGGGGCTATGTCCTAAGCAAAGTTGCACAACAAAACCCTTAGTTTTCATGCAAGCCATATACAAATTTACGGCTTCTAAATCCTAGTGAAAATTAGCGAAATTGCTGTATCTTTAAATTAGGATGGTTCTTTATACCATTTCTTTATTTACTGGTAAGTAATAGAGCACAGTTCACAAAGCCCAACAGGTTAAACCCACGACCTGGGCAATATGTTCTTCTCAAAATGCTAACTTTAAGGGACTTAACTGCGGGATCGTCAGTCCCTAAACTTAAAAACTACTTATGAACTACCTTATACTAAAGACGACACAAACACCCATGCTCGACGGGGCATTTGAACCCCAGACAGGGAACAGCCTCGCGCATCGGAGTGTAGCGCCTCAATCCCTCGCGGCTTTTCTTAGTGAACATATGGATAACTATAGTTGTTACATTTCATACACTTCACAGTTGAAGTCACCATGTATTGTTGACGCATCAGATTATGGTCATGGATGTAAGCCCTGGAAGTCACGAGGGAGCTGACGTCACTGAGGAAGAGGTATTTCAGACATTAGCTCCTGTCTGGCCCGTCAGTCGCACCCGATGTGAAGAATGGCGTCGCCCTGCTATGACTTACGCTGCAGCCGCCAAACGGCAGCCCATGAACCGACCGACGCGACCACAACCAATTCCCCCGGTAACTATGGCGCCCCGCAGAAGAACAGACGTCTGAAGGACAGAAGACAACACAGCACTGTGTTTCCACTGTGGGCGCTCTGGACATATCGTACGCTACTGTAAAGAGAGGAGGCGAGTATTGGACGATTATTTTGCCGCAAGACGTCAGCCAACAGAGCAGTTCTATTCCAGGCAATCACCTGCTGATGAATTCAGTCGACCTATGGGAAGAAGCCCATCGCCGTACCCTAGACGAGGTCGCTCCCCGACGCGCCGCAGCCGTTCACCGTCGCCGTACAGAGGTACCAGCCGCTCCCCTAGCTGCCGCGCCCAGGAAAACTAAGCGCGGCGACCATCTACGGAGGTGAGGCCGCCGCAGATGAAATTCCTCCATGGACGACAATCGCTAAGATGTCGGGAAATCTCATCGACGTCATAATCGACGGCCATCCTTTCCGGGCACTTCTTGATTCAAGAGCGTCTTTTTCTAAATAGTCGGATAATTACCGCCGCACACTAAAGAAGACAATGTTCTGTGATACGGAGGCAACTCTGCTGAAGGTCGCGAATGGAAAGTACGTCCAGCCAGCAGGAACTTGTGTCGCAAGAATGACCATCAACAACAAGACGCAGCCGTTTGAATTTGTCGTGTTAACAGAATGTAGTCACAATGTCATCCTCTGATGGGACTTCCTTCAGGCATCCCAAGCTATCATTGACTGTGGAAGATCTGAGCTGCAAATTGAAGAAGTTGTTCCGACGGATACACGTAGTATAGAATTTCCTGGGAAGTTATTTGCTGTTGACAATGTGACAATCCCACCGTTGAGAATGAGAAGAGTTGCAGTCACAAACACAGATGAGCGATTAAACTGTGAAGTGCTTGTTGATAGTAAGAAGTTTAACAGGCTCACTAAAGAAATTTACATAAGCATTACCGGAGGTCGAGGAGAGATTTGGATCACAAATTGTCATGAGCAGTCGCAACTTATCCCCAAGGGAATGTGTATCGGGACAGCTGAACTAATCCAGGACGGTGAGCTCAACGTCATCAACGAAGACCCATGCCTTGCTGTTAGTACAGACAACACGCTGGAGGAAACAAACGTGGAACTGGCAATAGGGCCCGGACTAACCAAGGAACAACGCCTGCGGGTGTTAGCAATACTACGTCAATTTATGCCTCAGCGGGGGAAAAGTCAGACGAAACGGCCCACGATAAGGCACCGTATCAATACTGGGAATCATCCACCAATTAGCCAGCGTTCGTATAGAGTGTCACCAGCTGAAAAACGGATAATTCGGGAGGAAGTGGAGAAGATGTTGCAAGATGACATTATTCAACCTTCGGAGAGTCCTTGGTTGTCTCCGCGAAGGTCCCTGTAAAGAATAAGAATGGCATGTGGCGATTTTGTGACGATTATTATGTGAACAAAATCACAAAGAAAGATGTCTACCCACCGCCGCGCATTGACGACGCCTTAGACTGCTTGAAAGGGGCTACACACTTCTCAACTATGGACATGCAGACAGGTTACTGTCAAGTCGAGGTTAACGAAGCTGATAGGAAGAAGACGGCTTTTATTACACCTGACGGCCTCTATGAATTCAAAGTAATGTCATTTGGATTATGTAACTCTCCGGCCACATTCGAACGCATGGAGGACAACTTCCATCGACACCTTAAGTTGACGACTTGTCTTTCCTATCAGTGTTCAGGCTGCAGGTCTCCGCCTCAATCCAAAGAAGTGCCTCTTCGTCGCCAAAGAGATAAAAATCCTGTGGCACCTAGTCAATGGAGATGGTGTCTGTCCTGATCCAGATAAAGTAAGGGGAGTCACAGAATTTCCAACTCCTCAGCACATTAGTGATGTGAGAAGTTTTCTCGGGCTGTGCTCATACTACCGCCGCTTTATAAAAGGATTTTGTAACAATTACAAGAACTTCTGCAGAGAGACGCCAAGATTACTGGGATGAGACAAAAGAAAGAGCTTTCCGGGCACTTAAAGAGGCTCTAACTTCGCAACAGGTCTAGCCTTGTACGACGAGAATGCGGAAACGGAACTTCACACAGACGCCAGCGGCTATGGGATTGGTGCAGTGTTTGTACTAGTTCAGGAAGGTGCTGAAAAAGTGATAGCCTATGCATCAAGAGTACTCTCAAAGTCCGAGATAAACTACTCTACAACTGAGAAAGAATTTCCCGCAATTATCTGGGCTATCAAGAAGTTCCGGCCGTATTTATTCGGCAAACCATTCACCGTCGTGACAGATCACCATTCTTTATGTAGGCTGACTATCTTGAAGGATCCACCAGGTCGACTAGCAAGATGGGCACTAAGACTCCAAGAGTACGATGTCACAGGGGTATTCAAGAAAGGCGCAAACACAAGGATGCCGACTGCCGTTCGAGGAATCCATTAGTGGAACACAAGAGCATGAATGAAATTTCAGCCCTCACTGAAGTAGATGATGTTACAGCTGAACAAAGGGAAGATCCAGCACTATTAAAAACAAAAGAGGCTTTGGAGAAAGGAGAACCGACCAATGGAGAGTTCCAACTTATAAACGGAACATTGTATAAGAGCAACTACGATCCACTGGGCCCCAAATGGCAACTGGTCGTTCCAGCTCATCTCCAGCCAGCTATTCTCAAATATTTCCATGATTCTCCAATATCCGGTCATCTGGGATTCGTGAAGACCCTAGACAGAATCAGACGCAGGTATACTGGAAAGGTCTCTACCGATCTGTCAAGCACTATGTGAGTCACTGTAAACAGTGCCAGCGACGGAAGCATGTCCCGCAATTACCTCCAGGGCATCTCGTACCGATTCCGCCGGCAGCAGCTCCGATCCACCGAGTTGGGATCAATCTTTTACGGAGGTACCCGAAGTCGACAACCGGTAACCGATGAATAATAGTCTGCACTGACTACCTACGCCGTCACGAAACCTGTGCCGACTGCAGAAGCTCCAGAGATCGCAAAATTCCTTGTAGAAGACATTATTTTGAAGCATGGAGCACCACATGTCATGATATCTGATCGTGGAAAAGTTTTCCAGTCAAAACTAGTACCAGAGGTAATGTCATGGTGCGATATTGACCACAGATTGACAACTGCATACCATCCTCAGACAAATGGTCTTACGGAACGTTTTAACAAGACGTTAACCAATATGCTGTCAATGTACGTCGATGGTGAGCAGAAGGATGGGGATACAATTCTGCCAGTCGTGACATTTGCGTACAATACCGCAAGACAAGACACCACAGGCTTCACTCCGTTTTTCCTGCTCCATGGCCGTGAAGCTGAGACGACAATGGATACGCTGTTCCCGTTCCAACCAGACGACACTCAGGATGACTATGTTAAACAGCTCATCACCAGGGTCGAAGAAGCAAGACAGCTGGCTCGCATACGGACACTGGACGCCCAGGAGAAGGACCGTCAGCGGTATAACGACAAGCACCGACCTGTTGTGTACAGCCCAGGAGATCTGGTATGGATTTTTACCCCTGTACGGAAGGTTGGACTGTCAGAAAAGTGATTGAAGCGATACTTTGGTCCGTATCGTGTCTTACGCCGCCTGTCAGACGTCACATACGAAGTTGAGGATTATGAGCCGTCGTCGAAACGACAAAAACGAAGAGACATAGTACACGTCCTGCGCATGAAGCCTTACTACGATCCTGAAGAGCAGGTAGACGACAATGGCTTCTTGTTCAAGGACTCTAAGGACGGTAATGTTACTGATGAAGCCACGACAGGAACGTCTATCGCCGATAATCGTGGAGAAGGGAAGGATTCCCTTGAACATGACAAGGCCAAGATTCAGGACATTGCAGGTGGCTCCACTGGGATCATAACAGCGTGTTGCTGTTTCTCCAGGAGAGGGAGCAATGCCGCGAGAGACGACGAACACCGAATGCCGGCGTGGCACAGGGGATAGCGTCACGGACTGCGGTGCTGAAGGTCGCCGCTTCAATTCCGCCCACCGGCAAAAATTTATTTCTTTGTTATTAAAAATTCCAGAATGTTCTACATCTTTCTTATGTTCACTTGTAAACTCTACTTGTTACTTATGTTAACTGTTCTTCTAATTTCTGGTAAATTCTGTCTGTGTATAAATAGTAGAGCACTCTGCCCGAGAGGCAGTTAGTACTGCGTGTATGTTGATTTCGTAATAAACGTGCTTGCAGTGTAAATGCTGTGTTCAGTTGCTTCGAAGTCAAGCCTGCTTTTATTTCAACACGACAATATTTCATTGTTCTAATTTGAGCACATTGTATACAGGATTGATTTCTGCACCTCTGTTCCTCAAAAGACGTGGCCATATCCGATCACACGGCGCAAAATTTCTCCATTCATCTTGGCGACATGACCACTCTGTACCGAGCAACCCTCAAATGTTCAAATGTTTGTAGAGTCTATGGGACTTAACTACGGGGTCATCAGTCCCTAAACTTACAAACTACTTATGAACTACTTACGAACTAAGGACGGCACAAATAGCCATGCCCAAGTGGGGATTCGAACCCCCGACCGTAGTGGCCGTGCGGACCGTGACTGGAGCGCCTCAATCCCCTCGGCCACCGCGGCCGGCGAGTAACCCTCCTTTCCAACCACCGTTACTTGTCAGATTCAGTTATTCATGGCTCTAGTCAGAACACGAGAATATTATCGTCATCTGCATCTTCGTGGTTATCCTACACAACTACGTTGTTTTCATATAATAAAGAAATACCTAGACGAGGTTTCAACACAGAATAAGCTATAATCCATTATTATATTTTTAGCGGATGTCATATGTGTGAACGGGAATATTTTATCCAGGTGTGTTCTAGGACACACTCTCATTTCTGAGAGGTAAAAAAAATATTGTATATTTTCATCAATTATGTTAATAATTCGCACTGTAAAACAACACAAACATAAAAACACCTGAAACTGATATATCCCAACAATCTATTTTTGCAGTTAAGTAATATAACTAAAGTAAAAAAAAATGTCTAATGACACAGGTATTGAAATTGAGCGTCATCATATGGTAACCCTCTGCCAGTATCCCATGTAGATGTAGATGTAATCTTTATCATGTCAGAGCTAATGGTATCTTATCCTAATACACTACCGTCTCTACCATAGGGACACAGGCCCAGGGCCCCCAGACTGTTGGGGGTGCCGAGAAACTCCTTCCTTTCCCCTAGGCAACGAATTTTTTAAAGTGAATTTTAGTCGCACTTATTCATAATAAAGACCCATAAATTGTCTCGAAACGTGTCATATATGGTGTGGCAAGTGACTTGGTTTGCTGTCTGCATGCAAAATCGTAGCTATTATTGTGGGTCTTAGCTACAGAACACAGGGCGACACTGTTGTAGAAGAGCTTGTGGCAGTCTGTTCTGAAACAGAACGTTGTATCCAACAGCGGCCTTCACAAGACGCCACACGGGCTGCTCTTGACCGGCCAAGCAGTGGGTAGGCGCTTGCGTCACGAGACGTCAGCGCAGACAGCCCAGTAGAGGAAGCGTCAGAGCTGCCCACAACACAGCGGCTGCACCGTCCTCAGTAGCAGCGTGTGTGGCAATGCATGAGCGCCGCAGAGTGTAATGGAGGGGAAGTCCAGCAATCACAGAGGGCTGTACACTAGAGACGGGCAAACCCGTTGGTTTTTAGAACGTAGTTCACTGATAGTTTCTTTTTTGGACCCGTTCCTTTTAAATCCAGTTGTCAATGTCTATGGTTTTCGTAACAGTCAAAATTTCAAACAAGTAGCATTGGCTCTGCACTCACCAACTCCGTTTTACACATTTTGCAAAAGATAATTCCCTATAGTCGCTGTTCCTTCCATAACAATGAACACGCTGCTTCACCGTGGTAAAAGAAAAAAAATCGACATCTTGATACTGAGTTGGAGCTGCAACGTTCCACTGAAAAGGGAACGGCGGTCACCCTGGAGCTGGAACGGGAACGGCCACACAACCGGGACAACCGAAGTGAACGTTCCTTGTAACCAGTTCCTCGGTCCTTCCGTTCACTCTTGTGAACCGTTCCTTTGGACCTATTAGTTCGTGAATGACCCATTCCTACAGTGTACAGAGCAATGCTATTTGATGGTAGAGCCATTTATTGGAACTAGGAGTCTTTTTGTAACGAGCGAACTCAATATTTTAGAGTACAGTAGTTTCCGGTATTTAATCGTGCGAAAATGAACATTTCATTAAGAAATGAAAGAAGATGTCTTTTCATGCAACGTAATTGCAAAAGAAATCCTAGTGAGCAATGCAAAGGGTCTCATAATCTCATACTCTACCGAAACTACTATCCTGTTTGTTAAAACACGATCAGAAGGAATATTATGTGTTGGGTGCATAGGTATTACCAGAATAGTAGAGTCGTAATCATATCAGCAAAACGTTTTATTATTTAGATTATTATTTTGGTCCGAAATGTTTGCAAAAACCAAATCTAAAGTCGGCCAGTGCGATTATTTTTCCATCAGGACTAAAAGCCAAATCCTATATTTTGTTCCACACATATAAACTGTTTGATGTTCTTGAATCTTAACTATTTATATTTCTGTCCAGACATGTCAGTCCCAGGCAGAATACTGCGAGGTTCCACAAAGCAGTTGTAAAGAACAATTTGAAGCACAAAAAGTGACCAGTCTAAGTAATGTATATATCACAAGTTCATAATTTATAAGTGCATTAAACAGTAATTAATTTTAAGTGGTACGAGGGTTATGGATTCCTAATGTAATTAACGTGTTTCAAATGTCCTGCTGGTATGTCAAAAATATAGGTTCAGTACCTGAGTTTTGGTAGGTGTCAATGCTCTGTTTTTGTTAGGCGTTTCTGTTATGAATTATGATCTTGATATGCTATTTGTATTCCATGTTTCCAATTCTGTGTGTCAGTTTATTTTTATAAGTGTCTTCTAGTTTGTTTCTTGAATTTCTGTGACAAGCCTTTCGTTAGTGTTGTTGTTTTGTGGGCTAGTCGTGAGTGTTCAGTGTCCTTGGTTTTGTGTGTTTTGTTTCTTTACTTTCTTTTTGATTCCTTTATTTAGTTTTGTAAGGAAGATTTCTTAGTATTCATTACTCTTTGCTGTCTGAATTAATATGTCCAGCTCCTTGTTGTAATTGTTTGTCGAGTGGTACTGTGTTTATACTGTATAGCATGTGTGTGAGAGCTGATTCCTTGTGGGCGGTTAGAAGACTGGTGTAATATTATGTCTCATGTAGTACTTTTACTATAGATGCTGAATGAGTAGATTATTTTTCTTGGTGATGGATATATTCAGGAAATTTATTGGCAATATTTTAGGACGCGATTCCACCCGTCTGCTGTGACCTATGACATCATCAACATGTCGGAAAACCAGCATACGGGATATCTTAATACGTCACTATTGTAGATAATAAAAAATCTGTAGTTATCCTCGTAAATTACAGATAACAGAATGTACCATCACTGACAGTTCTCAGCACAAAAATACGCGGCTTTTGCGCACACATGCGAAAAAAATACCTTTGTGTTAATCTATGCCGGCCGCGGTGGCCGAGAGGACTGAGGCGCTCCAGTCACGGTCTGCACGGCCACTACGGTCTGGGGTTCGAATCCCCCCTCGGGCATGGATATTTGTGCCGTCCTTAGGATTAGCTAGTTCATAATTAGTTTATAAGTTTAGGGACTGCTGACACCGTAGTTAAGTCCCAGAAGCTATACAAACATTTGAACATTTGTTAATCTATACATTACCATCGGAGGGAAGCTACAGATCACTTCTTAAACACAAAATATTGATCTGTAATCTCTTCTGTTTGTAAACAAACTGTCGTCTTTAACTCAGCTACCATATATTTACTCGCGCCTTCTACAAACACGCATGCACCTCAAAACTACCGCGCTACGATGACGTCACGGGACAAAGCAGACGGGCGGAATCACGTCCATTAATGACCCAATTTATTTGGCCTGCTTCTTCCTTTTCGAGAGTGAATTTCGTCCTTGGGTACTGTATTTATTTCTGGGGTCAGTTGAAGTCCAGGATATGAACCGTCGGCTATGACCAATGATGCGTATCTGAGTTAAAGATGATAGTTTGTTTACAAGTACAACGTAGATTATAGATTAAGATTTTGGGTTTAAAAAGTGATCTGGAGCTTCTCTCTTATAGTGAGGTATGTGAGCGCCGAAGGTGCTAATTTTTGGTCTGGGACCTGTGATCGATGGTACATTCTGTAGAGTTAATCTGTAATTAGCGACGATAATCACAGATTACTTATGATGCACAATACGTAAATACTACTATTAAATCCCATATGTTTGTATTCGTTGATAATGTTTGTTTTGCTAGTTGGTATATCTATGTTGCATACCTTGTGAGTTGTGAGACTCAAATATAACGTCAGTGGTCAAAGCTGAGGTGGTGTATACCGGTCTTCAATTACGCCTATTTCTGTGTGTAGTTATGAACTACCTTATACTAAATACAACAGAAATATCCATGCCCAAGGGAGGATTAGAACGTTCGACGGGGGAGGCCTCGCGATTCGAAACATGGCGCTCCAGACCGCTCGGCTACTCCCGCGCGGCTGTACTTATTTCTGTTCTGTGTTGTTGTGGTAACTGCTTGAAGGTGTCTCGATGTTGTACTGTTATCTTGATTGCTTCTTTGACTGTGATTGTGGAGTACATGTTTTCAACAACAAATGAGATCAACATAGTTGTGTCAGGATACATGATTCTTTCATGTGGTTCATTAAAACCTCTGTGTTTTTGAACTGTCATTTTGTGATTTATACTGTTGTGTGAATACATTTAGCATACGTCTGGCCAGGGTATATGTGGGTTCTCTTCTGTAATTAACAATTACCCTAAACTGGGTTATCTATTTCATTAAGCTCTGGTTGGCTTCGAAGTTTTAGTGCATTAAGTTTCATACGTAACATACAATCTTTCTGTTTGTCATACAGCGTGTGTTCTATAGATTTTAGTGTGTTTTCCATTTTTGTATGGAATCTGTTTGTTGGGTCTGACTTCAGCTTTGTGGTTTTATATTGTGAAATGAATACAAAATGTTCTAACGTTTGTAATTCTATGGGACCAAACTCAGTTGGTCATCAGTCCCTAGACTTAGAAACTACTAAAACTAGATTAAACTAAGTTAAACTAACCTACGGACAACACACACATCCATGCTTGTGGGAGGATTCGAACCTCCGACGCGGGAGGCCGCGCGATCCGCTTCGTGGCGCTCCAGACCGCTTGGCTACTCCCGCGCGGCTTGTGAAATGAATTCTTGTACTTTTTTATTTTATTCTTCCTTGTCCATAAGGACCACTGAGCGTTCTTTGCCTGCTTTATTTATGAATTTTTTTCTCTATATAGATTTATTCTGAGGGTTTTCAGTGTTTTAGTCTCTGTGATTAATTGACTTGTTTTATTGTGTTGATGTCTTGTATCAATGATATTAATTTCTTTACCTATTAATACCCTTGTTAGGCCTATGCTCATGGTGAGTGTTTCCCTTTCCTCTTCTTGAGATAGTATATTTTCAGTTTCTATTATCATTTTTTTTTTCATAATATTCGTTTATTTTTGTGTTTACATTGTGTTTTAGGCCTTTTTGTAGTAGGTGTGTTGTGAATCAGTAAGCTTTACGAGACATGGGTAGATTCCTGTGTGTCTCTTTTTTGTGGAGTTTGTCCATCAGTGCCTTTATTTTCTAAAGTAGTCTAAATTACAGTTGCAAAAGGCGGTAACCTAACCTGTACAAAGTGCATTATATTCTGTTTACATAATGAAGCAGTGAGCAATTGGGGAGGGTTTCTTAAGTGATGTAGCAGTAGTAGTTTGTTCGACAGTGATGTTAAATCTTCTGTGTGTGGGTGTGTGTGTCCATATTTTTTAAATTTATTTATTCATTTATTTATTTTACTGTTAGCAAGTTAGCAACAGGTGATTCTCCAGTGGCTGCTGAAATCATTGGCGCAGAATTGTTAGAGGAGTCAGTACCTGTCAATGTAAGCAACTTCTTCACAATCTTGTACCCGGTAATACTTGTGATAATTGAAGACCGCGATATAACCCAATGATGTCATTTTTGAGTGTCACAAGATACGCTGCGTAGCTATACCAACTAGGAAAAACAGTACTATCAACGAATATAAATTTATGGGATAATATCGTAATAATTATGTACTGTAGATAATAAATAATCTGTAATCTATTACAGAGCAATACAAGAGAATGTACCATCGTCACAGCTCTCGGCCCAAAAATTGGCGCCTTCGGCGCTTACAAGCGATATAGAAACATCTCTGTTGACCTATACCAAACTATCGGAGAGAACCTACAGAACACTTTTTAAACACAAAATCGTAATATATTGTCTGCGTTCTGCTTGCTAACAAACTGTCATCATCAACTGAGATGGCTTGTAATGCAGATTTCAATTGACCCTATTATTTAAAAGTTTACATTCAGGCTTTGTGTAGCAATTTTTTACTTCTGGAATGTTCTGTTGGAATATAATAGGTATAAGCTCTGTGTAGGATTAATATATATTGTCACGTTGCGATGGAAGCTGGCTTGACTTCGAAGGCAACTGTACACAGCACTTGTACTCAAAACACGTTTATTACGAACTCAACATACACGCAGCACTGACTGCCTCTCAGACAGTCGGTGTTCGTGGTCTCTCGCGGCAATATCACAAGTCACTTCAAAGTGGCCAGGCAGTCACATCCCCATCACTTTTAATTTAGTTAGAAAGTTTATTGCTTTAAAGTTTAAAAGTGTACTTCCACCACTAATCCCCAATCACAGTTTTCGTTTATAACACAGAAAATTTGCCATGCAACCCCATAATCAATTGACCCTCTGGACACTCTCGACCCTGTAACACTATAGTTCTTATACCTATAACTGTTTATTGCTTTTATGTATTCGATGGGAGAAGTATCGATTATGAATGTAATATATGGATGTAATATAATATTTATATTAAGATCTTTGTGTTAATATGACGACATAGTATATTATGACAATGTTTCTAAATAATTTTTAATAACCTTTTTTCTCGCTGGTTCATCTATTTATTTATTTATTTGTTTATTTAGCCTGATCAGATTAGGGCCATCAGGCCCTCTCTTACATCGGACCAGGGTTTTGTTGTTGTTATGGTCTTCAGTCCGGAGACTGGTTTGATGCAGCTCTCCACCCTACTCTATCCTAAGCAAGCCTTTTCATCTCCTAATAAGAACGGCAACCCACATCCATTTGAATCTGTTTACTATACGCGTCTCTTGGTCTCCCTCTGCGATTTTTTCCCCACACACTTCCCTCCAATGCTAAATTTACGATTCCTCGACGTCTAAGAATATGTCCTACCAAGCGATCCCTTCTTCTGGTTAGGGTACACCAAAAATTCCTTTTCTCACCAATTCTGTTCAATACCTCCTCATTAGTTATGCGATCTACCAACTTAAACTTCAGCAGTCTTCTGTAGCACCACATTTCAAAAGCCTCTATTCTCTTCCTGTCCGCACTGCTTATCGTCCATGTTTCACTCCCGGACAAAGTAACACTCCACACAAATGCCTTCAGAAAAGACTTCCTTATACTTAAATTAATATTTGATGTTAGCAAATTTCTCTTTCTTAAAAATGCTTTTCTTCCCATTGCCATTCTGCATTTTATATCCTCTGTACTGCGACCATCGCATGTTATTTTAGTACCCAAGTAACAAAACTCATCTACCACCTTCATTGTTTCTTTGCCTAATCTAATTCCTTCAGCATCGCCTGATTTTCTGAGACCGCATTCCATTATTTTTGTTTTGCTCTTGTTAATGTTCATTTTATACGCTCTCTTCAACACAGTATCCATTCCATCCAACTGCTCTTCCAAGTCCTTTGCTGTCTCTGAGAGAATTACAATGTCATCAGCAAAACGCAATGTTTTTATTTCTTCCTCCTGAACTTTAATCCCTATTCCAAATTTTTCCTTGCTTTTCTCCACCACCTGCTCGATGTACAAATTGAATAACATCGGAGAAAGGCTACAACCCTGTCTTACTCCCTTCCCAACTGATGCTTTCTTTTCATGCCCTTCGAGTCAATAACTGCGGTCTGGCTTTTGTACAAGTTGTAAATAACTCTCCTTTCCCTGTATTTTACCCCTGCTGAGTTCAGAATTTGAAATAGTGTATTCCAGTCAACATTGTCCAAAGCTTTCTCCAAATCTACAAAAGCAAAAAATGTTGTTTTTCCTTTCTTTAATCTATCTTCTAAGATAAGACGTAAAGTGAGTATTGCCTCCCGGGTTCCTACGTTCCTCCTGAATCCAAACTGATCTTCCCCGAGGTCAGCTTCTACCAGCTTTTCCATTCTCCTGTAGATAATTCGTGTTAAAATTTTGCAACCATGACTTATCAAACTGATGGTTCTGTAATTTTCACACCTGTCTGCACCTGATTTCTTTGGAATGGGGATTATTACATTTTTCTTAAAGTCTGGGGGTATTTCGCCTGTCTCATACATCCTACACATCAGTTCAAATAGTTTTGTCATGGCTGGCTCTCCCAGAGACTTTAGTAGTTCTGAGGGTATGTCATCTACTCCTGGGGCCTTGTTCCGACCTAGGTCTTTCAGGGCTCTGTCAAATTCATCTCTCAGTAAAGTTTATCCTATTTCATCTTTATCTACTTACTCTTCCCTTCCTACAACATCGTCTCTAAGTTCATTTCCTTTGTAGAGCTGCTCTATGTACTCTTTCCACATTTCAGCTTTCCCTTCTTTGCTGAGAACTGGTTTCCCATCTGAGTTCTTGATATTCGTAGAGTTGCTTTTCTTGTCCCCAAATGTGTCTTTTATTTTCTTGTGGGGCGCTATCTACTTTTCCCCTTCTTATACATTCTTCTACAGATTTGCATTTGGCTTCTAGCCACTCCTGCTTAGCCATTTTGCACTTCCTGTCAATCTCATTTCTTAGTCGTCTGTACTCCATTTTGCCTGTTTCATTTACTGCATTTTTATATTTCCGCCTTTCATCAATTAAATTTTGGTATTTACTGTGATATCCAAGGATTTTTGTTGGTCTTGCCTTTCTACCTATTTTGTCCTCTGCTGCCTTCACTATTTCATCTCTCAATGCTACCCAGTCCTCTTCTACTGTTTTATTTCCCCCTGTTTCTGTCACTTGTTGCCTAAATCTCCCTCTGATATTCTCCAGAACTTCCCGTTCCTTCAATTTATCTAGGTCCCATCTCCTTATTTTCCTACCTTTCTGCAGTTTTTTCAGTTTCAGCCTACAGTTCATGACTAACAAGTCATGGTCAGAGTCTATATCTGCCCCTGGGTATGTCTTACAGTTTATAACGTGGTTCCGGAATCTATGTTTTACCATTATAAAATCTATCTGATACCTTCCAGTGTCTCCTGGTCTCTTCCAAGTATACAACCTTCTTTTGTGATTCTTAAACCACGACTTTGTTACGATTAAATCATGTTCCGTGCAAAATTCTACCAGGCGGCTTCCTCTTTCATTCCTTTTGCCCAGTCCATATTCACCTACTATTTTTTCTTCTCTTCCTTTTCCTACTACCGAATTTCAGTCTCCCATCACAATTAAGTTTTCCTCTCCCTTAACTGTCTGAATGATTTCCTTTAGCTCCTCTTATATTTCTTCTGTCTCCTCATCATCGGCAAAGCTAGTTGGCATATAAACCTGTACTACTGTTGTCGGTGTTGGCTTCGTATCTATCTTGACAATGATAATGCGATCACTGTGCTGCTCATAGTAATTTACCCGCATTCCTATTCCTTATCAGTCCTACTCCTGTGATACCCCCAACTGATTTTGTACTTATAATCCTGTACTCACCTGACCAGAAATCCTGTTCACCCTGCCACCGATCTTCAATAATTCCTACTACATCTAACTTCAACCTATCGATGTCCCTTTTCAAATTTTCTAATTTTCCTACCCGATTAACCGATCTAACTTTCCACGCTCCGATCCGTAGAATGCCAGTATTGTCTTTCCTGATGACAAAATTCTCCTGAGTAGTCCCCGCCCGGAGATCCGAATGGGGGACAATTTTACCTCCGGAATATTTTACCCGAGAGGATGCGATCATCATATTTTCATACAGTAGAGCTGCATGTCCTCGGGAAAGATAACGGCTGTAGTTTCCCCTTGCTTTCAGCCGTTCGCAGTAACTGTGTGGCAAAGCCACATTAGCTGATGTTACAAGGCCAGCTCAGTCAATCATCCAGACTGTTGCCCCTGTAACTACTGAAAAGGCTGCTGCCCCTCTTCAGGAACCACACGTTTGTCTGGCCTCTCCACAGATACCCTTCCACTGTGGTTGCACCTATGAAACGGCTATCTGCATCGTTGAGGCACGCAATCCACCCCATCTCGGCAATGTCTGTGGTTCATGGGGGTGGGTTTATTATAGTATTGGCATAATTTGTTTTAGCTGTTGGTTAAAGATAATTTCAGAAATAATAAGCGTTTAACTAAATTTCAATAGTTTCACATACAAAGTTTCTTGCTACCAAAATTTATGCTGCTGGCACTAATAATTATTATAAAACAAAAGGAGAGTATATTATCATTCATTGCAATGAATCGATTACTATAACTTACGACTAGAGCCGTTCAACAAGGTAAGGTGTGTGTACATTAATTTTGATACTGCTAAACTGTTTTGTGAACAACAGTGACATTATGTACCAAAGTTATTGCTCTCCACTAAAGTGTACATATTATCCTTGAAAATTTCTACTTGCCTTTGGTCAAACTGCCTTAACAATCAGTAGGAAAGAAAATATTATTTGAAAAGATAAATTTCGGAAACTTGATCTTAAAATTTTCAGCAATAGGACAGAATCTTGTTTCCCTTAATGCACAAAGATTTTAGATTACCACCTTTGTCAACCGTATCAGAACAATACAAATTTATTATTTTTTCGTAGTTCACTGAAAGAATAGTTTGTATTACAATTCTCATACTTAATCAGACCACAGTACTTTAATACATAGTGTCCATTATAAGTGAATGCTTTTTGTTTATAAATCAGTTGAACCACTTAATTGCTATAGCAGTGATCTAGCTTTTGTGTGCTTGTTGATTTATTTAACTATAGACTGTCCATTTTCAAAATTCCATGTACTTCAGTACCAGGTGTAGGCTTAAAACGAGAATGCTTATGACAGTTAGTTGCTGGTACATATTTACCTAATTAGGCGACCCTTTTCTTTAATAATTGCAGTTATTCACTTTAAATCGCATCGTGCCTGGTGACATTAATACTGCATATGCTTTACCTATCAAAATGCAAAATCTTCGGAAAGGCAGTCATATAAACGATTCCTTATCCATTAGTGCACATTCCACGGTCATAAAATCCTGTAAACGGGTGTAAAATTAGCAGCTGCGTTTCGTAGTTTGGTGAAAGGTATCAGACTTGTTCTGTAATTTCTAGCGAATTGCGAGTCTTAATTGTGGGTGTTATACAGTGGCGCCTGCGTGACAGGTTTCATTGCTTTAAGCACTGAAAGTTCAGCGGCGCGAATTTGCAGTGGATTTTGGCAGGAGAAAGATTGAGGATTGTTGTTAGGTTGCATGATACATTTCAGGTAGTACTTAATAAATTCAGAATTGATACCAAAACAGTTATAGAACCAAAGAAAGTGAACAGGCAGATTAGCAGCGCTGCAGGCGGCGTGGCGTCGCCTGCCAACAGTTGCCACAATGCTCCAACAGATGGAGCTACGGGCAGACCACAAACCTACACAGATTATCACGCGGAAGTAAATGATCAAATACATATGTTAAACTCGTATCAGAGCGGCCAGGAAACAAATATAGCCACTCATGGGGCAAGTTTCATTGATGATAGTGGGTATGGAAACGAGTCAAATATTTTGCTCAGTCCTTCACAAATAAAAAAAGAACCGTAAAATAACAGGTGAAATGAAATCTAATCACGACAATTTCTTAGAACAGGACAGTGAGAGGCTTTTTAGTATTACTGACCTATTTAGACCTCTAACCAGTCAGATTAATAACCAGGTTGGTAGTATAAAGACGCAAATTGGCGGTCTTGAATTTAAATGTCTGTACATCTATCGGAGCAAACTGCGTGGTCATCAGTCCGTAGCTTACAAACTACTTAAACCTAGGTAAACTAAACTAAGGACAACAAACACACCCATACCCCAGGGAGGACTCGAACCTCCACGGCGAGCAACCGCGCGCTCCGCAGCGAGGCTCTTTAGACCGCTCGGCTACTCCACCGCGGCGGCGGTCTTGACAATCAAATGAAGGCACAAACCAGTTGTATTAGTAATCTTGACAATCAAATGAAGGCACAAACCAGTTGTATTAGCAATCTTGACAATCAAATGAAGGCACAAACCAGTTGTATTAGCAATCTTGACACCCAAATAAAGACACAGGGTAGTAATCTCGGTCACGAGATCGACATAGTCGACAGCAAAGTAGTCGCTTTGAATAACACTATTACGGAAAGTAAATCTGAAATTAACACTATAAATATGTAGCTACCATGCAAGGGCAGATTGATGACATTAACGAAAGGTTTGCTTCGGAGATCGTAAATATTCAGAGTAGTGTGGAACCTATCGTTGTAAACAAAGTAGAAGAAACAGTATTTGGTTTACGAACAGAAATCGTTGGTGAGTGTAAACCCGACATTTCGCAGGTAAAGCAAACAGTGAATGAATGCGAAAAGAAGTGTGACTTCATCACTTCTCAGGTTCAAGAAAAAATATGCGACCTTGAACAAAAAATTAAATGTCAACCCATTATGCAATTGATAAAGTAACTACTGTCAAACTATTAAAGCGTGAAGAGAAAATCGATACTTCTCGAAAACATAATGGTTTGCATCCACTTGACTTTATTAAAAACTGTGAAAGGGTTTTTTCTGAAAATTTCACAGATAACGAAAAATTAAATGTAGTGATTACTGCTTTGGCAGGAGACGCCAAAAGTTAGGATTTGAACATAAGTACAGATCAAATGACTTACAGTGAGTTCAAATCAAAGTTTACTGAAGAATATTGGTGAGAGCGCCGGCCGCGGTGGCCGAGGGGACTGAGGCGCTCCAATAACGGTCTGCACGGCCACTGCGGTCGTGGGTTCGAATCCCCCCTCGGGCATGGATATTTGTGACGTCCTTAGTATTAGCCATTTCATAAGTAGTTTGTACGTTTAAGGACTGATGACCCCGTAGTTAAGTCCCATAAGCTATACAAACATTTGAACATTCTGTATTGGTCAGAGCAAAACCAAGATAGTCTATGGCGTGATTTTGTAATGGCCAAACTCCGAAAACGAAAGGGAAGGAACACCTTAAGGGAATTTTTCGAAAATTGTTATCGCAAATTGACGCATTTAAAGAGTCGAAGATCGAAATCCGAAATAATATGGGAGCTGTGAAAAAAGCTTCCTGAGGATTTTCGACGTTATGTGGTAAGTAATCACAAGAATTTCTCCTCATTTATTCAAAGAAATGAAGATGAAGATCATTGTGGGAGTAATCGCGATTACCGACAATTTAGGCAGGCTAATCAAGATAATCATGTAGAACGGGAAGAGGATGAGAATGACCAGGTTCGCGTAAATTTAGTCCAGAGAAGACGCGGTCACGATTGCGGACGCGGATCTACATTCAGAAAGTCTTCTGATAATAACAGAGAGGAAAACTAGACACTGCGCTGGCTAGGGGCCGGGCGAGTGCGAATAAGTACGAGAGGCCCAAACAAAAACCGAAAGCAGACAAAATATATTGTAAGAAGGAATGCTTTAAGTGCAGTTGCGAGAAGGTCGGTGCGCTACAGGCTACTACTGTAGCGACAGCTTTGTCGGCGCCCCAGCTGACGAAACATATCGATCGGCAGGCAGGTGCATTGAACCGGGTTATTACCGATGCGTCCGCTGCAGGCGGAAGCGAGACCGTCAAAACTAACAAACAGGGGAGTAGCGTCAAAGATAAACTTCATGAAGTAGCTCCACTCATTAGCAGTACATTAGCAAAAGAGGTGTATGTGACAGACGCAAATGGGCGGAATGTTAGTTTAAAAGCAAATAGAGGCGAAAGTGAGTCGCCAGATATCACTCAATGGTGGGAGCAGGCTGACAACCTGTACTCCGGACTGGCTACATGTGAATGGCAGGATTAAAAAAAAAAGATTACGCAGTTTAACCGATAAGCAGAAAGGAATGGCAGAGAAAGTATGCCCTATAATTAGCGTTGCCTGATAGTAAAAAGAGCGCCGCGCGAAGTCCGCGAGCAGCTAGCAATAAAATGAAGGGTAATGCGAAAGACGAGGGTGCCGCGCAAAGTACACGGTCTGCCGATTATTCGCCGAGTTAAACCGCATTCAGCCGTAGTGAAGAGGATAGTGAAGCCTTAAGCATAGCCAGTAATGTGAATCTGACAGACAAAAAGCCTGTTGAAAGTAAAGTGGTTTCCGTCACAGAAATGGAAACAAATTCGTATTTGTAGTCTGTCACACTGCAGTCTTGTCAAACGAAATGAAGATTTCTATACTTATAAAGTCAAAGTTGACGTCATTAGGCCAGACGAAATAATTCGTCCTGAAGAAATTCCCGGTTCTGTGGAAAACGAAACATTGTTTTTAAAGGGGTTTGATAACGCTAAAATTCTTCGTTCTGGCACTAGGTCAGAAGCAGAAACTGATTCCTGCTTACAAAAAGCATTATCGTTAGATTCTAGTAGCGCTGTTGAGATAGAAAGTGATAACGAATCCTCGGAAGAGCAATACTTCGAATCTGAGGTGACAGTTTCCGAACGAGAAGATGAGATTTCAAAAATAGACCCAGGGGCAGATACTGAGCCTCAGCAAAAGGAACCACCCGATATTTTGGTAAATCAAAAGGGAACTCAAACTGCTGAGCAGATTGAGTTTCCAAAAGCAAAGAAACCTCCAAATATGGAAGTGGAAGTACATAACATTTCCTGGAAAGATCTGGAAGTGGAACAGGATTTATTATGGGACGAACAAGAAAGCTGTGAGAGTAAACATAACAAACAAACTATTGCGCCTGTTGCATATATGGCATAAAATTGCAAGTAGTACTGGATACTGGGGCACAAATTAGTGTTATTTCTCAGTCCTTGTTTGAACATATTTCAAATCAACCAGGACTAGTAATTATGTTAGTTAGCGGAGTGAAGGTGGTAGGTGCAATAGGCAAGATTAGTAAACCAATTAAATACCTGAGTTCACAATTAAGAAGCAACTATTTGAACAAGATTTTCTGGTTGTACCTGAGCTAAATTCTGAGATGATTCTCGGGATAGATTGGTTAGATAAAGAAAAGGTCATTCTTGATTGTGCAAATGAAACCATGCGAATCATAGAAGAGGGTTAAATTTTGGAAGTAGGGTTTGAGGAGTCAGATACCAAAATTGGTAAGGAATATCAGTCCATGACATTGGAGATTGAACCTGAGAATGATGGACTAGCTCCTCTTCATGAAATATATCACATCAAAGAGTTATGTGAAAGACCTGATGAAAAGAATTTCCAAGAACTTGTTGAAAATGTAAATGATTTGTCTACTGAACAGAAATTTGAACTGCTAGATATCCTAGGAAGGAACAGAAATGTCTTTTCAGATAAACTGGGGAGAGTTAGAAATTTCGCATATCAAATTGAAGCCTTACCACATGAACCTTTCTTTGTAAAACCTTACTGGGTCCCATTGTCGAAGATGAAATTGACAAAATGGTAGAATGGGGAGTTATATAACGAAGCAAAAGTGAATACAACAACCAGTTAATCATTGTTAACAAATGAAATGGGGGCGTGAGAATTGTGATAGATGCCCAAACTTTAAATAAAATTGTTAAGAGAGAGGTAGACAGGCCTGAAAATTTAGAGGAGTTGTAAAAAAAAATTCATAATGTGAAGTATCTGAGTAGCTGCGACTTAACTGCAGGATACTGGCAAATCCCCCTCAGTGAAGAATCCCGAAATGACACTGTCTTTTTGTTTCCAGGCAAATGTTACCAATATAAAGTGGTTCCATTTGGTCTCAATACTTCAGTATCTGTATATATCAGAACATTGGAGTCTGTGTTAGGAAAGAAACTAAGTAGTATGTTGACCATTTATGTTGATTGTTTGTTAATTGCAACAGAACATTGGAAAGATCACTGTGAACTTTTAGACAAAGTTTTTATTACATTGAAAAATGGAGGGACGGCATTAAAATTGAAGAAGTGCGAATTTGTCAAGAAGGAAATAATCAAAACCATTTAGAACTACAGTAGGAATATCAAATGAATGATATCGATTGTGTGTGTGTGTGTGTGTGTGTGTGTGTGCGTCAATCTACTGTTTTATACTAATTTGAACGTGATACTGTACAATTGAGTTTCAGAACAATAGGAAGCCCACTGTCTGCATAAAATTCTGTATGGTGCGTGGCAGAGGATACTTTATAACATACTTCGACACTGTTTGACCAACAACAATGGATGCTTGCATGTACCTATGTATATTTTTATGGGGATGAGTTTTATATTTCGCAAGCCACCGAATGGTGCGTGGTTGAGGGTACAAGTTAAAACCCCTCTCTTATTCTGCTTTATTATAGTCTCCACTTGTGAACTGGACACCGTAGCAATTACGTCTTACGAGAGTCCACAGTAAAAGTATTCCAAGATCAGAAATACGACTTCGTGACAAGAGAGGGAAGGAACATGCGCGAGCGACTTGAGGCAGAGCTGTGCCACGTGTAAAGCACCAGAAATAGACGCACAGTGCTGTTTGGCAGCTCGGTGATGTGGCAAGTGGCGAGGCGCGTGACCTGCCTACAGGACAGTCTGTAAAGCTTCAGATAGATAAAGTAATCAACATTTAATTTGTTCTCGAAGAGAAAATCAAAAGAATAAAACAATGTTACGCAGCGCATCCGTGTTTCGCAGGATTGTTATCCCTCACTTACAATTTTTTTCATTTCTGGTAATGTTTGAAGAAGTCCCATGACTGTGCTGTAGATACCACTAGCAGTCTTCTTCCGACACGTCACCCGGTTGTCTTATCGGCTGGCAACCCGCAACCGTGTTGTGGTTGGCGGGTTGCCAGTCGCACAGGCTGAGTACCGCAAAATGTGTCCGATCAGTACCAGGATAGCAGCGGGCGTGGAGAGGTAGACAGTTTCAGTGGCTGCTTTATCGGCTTCACCTATCCTTCTGTAACTCAGCGCGACTTAGATTGTAAATGTATTTACGATTTTAACAAGTTTCTCAATGACCAGCAATGTATCACAAGTCCTTAAAATCTGACCCATGTTTGCAATATTTTTATAGAATGAATGAATGCTTGAGATCCACGCGGGAGTAGCGGTCTGGAGCGCTACGTTACGAATCACGCGGCCTCCCGCGTCGGAGGCTCGAATCCTCCCTCGGGCTTGGATGTGTGTGTGTTGTTAGGTTAGTTTAACTTATTTTAAGTAGTTTGTAAGTCTAGGGACTGATGACCAACGTAGTTTGGACCCATAGAATTTGACCATTTTGTTTTGGTACTTAAGGGTTTAAGAACCCGTCGACGTCTGAGCCACTTTTCGTGTGGTCTAGAACTGGTTCGAAAAATAGAATTATTGTGAAGAAGACACAAATATTTTTCATTAGGCTAAGATACCATTAGTGCTGAAGTTTTATGTGGAGACCGTTACAATATGATGACGTTGAAGCGCAATTCTTATTTCATGGAGCAATTAGTTACTTTAGTTTTATCACTTATCTGAATAAATGTGTTGTTGAGGTAAATCAACCTTAGCAGCTTTTGATTATGTGGTTCTACATTTTGATTACAAAATTTCATTTCCTATTTCATGCATTCGGTTAAATTATTGCCTTTTTTGTGGCGTCTTTATTGCATGGAGGTAATACATTCTGCGTAATCTTAGCATGTAAGAAAAATACTTCAAGTAGTTACCACGTCAAGACAATCATTTCACTCATTGTCCAAGTGATTAAAAAAACTGCTTTTTTGGCATAGTGTCTTGATGTACCAGTGGTGGTATAAACAACACACAAACTATATGTACTTAGCCGCGATATCAACTCAATAAATGGAGTTTAAATTTATATTTTTCCCTGTCATGTCAATGTGTCCTACAACGCGAACAAAGTATGCACATGAAATGATAGACATACAAGACAACTCTCTCGTCACATCTCCCTGCCGCAAGGTCAATGTGAAAGAAGGCCGCGACGCGCACATCATGTCACCTGGTCAAAGTATGCCCAGGGGTCAGTAACTTAACGTAACTTATTAGTAACGTTATTCGGGAACCGTAACTTACTAAACCGTTTTGTTTCATGTTCCATTTGAATAGTGCGGTTATTGTTATACTGTAGGGGTATAACGTTATTATCTGTTAAAACGTTATTCAGGACCTGTAATGAATTAATGCTTTTTGTCTTGTGCTCTATTTGATTTTAACATTGTTGAAACAACAAAATAATTAAAATGTTTTGGAAATTGGAAAACCTTATAAGAAAAAGTTGGTTGATAATATACTTAAAAAGCAGTATGCACAAACAATGCACATATCTGTGACTACTTACATTACCTCTCGTACTTACGTTTGTATGGGAGAGACTAATGGCAATATTTTTGTACATAAGATACTCAGCAATGTGGCGGAGTACAACACACTGAACTCGCAACCGGAAGAACAGTGGTTCAAATCCACCTCCGGCCATACAGATTTAGGTTTTCCTTGATTTCCTTAAATCTCTCCAGTCAAATTCCGAAATGGTTGCTCTGAAAAGTCATGGCTGAATTCCTTCCACATTCTTAAGCAAATATACTAGCGTGAGCTCCATCTCTAATGACCACCCTATCGACGCAAGGATAAGCACAAAGCTTTCTTCCTTATTTCTTCATACTTAGATAACCAGTATTTTAATGAACTTAAAATTGTTTACACATGATGTTAATAATAACTTGTAGAGAATACATGGTAAATTCAGGTAACTATATTGTTCATATGTTTTCTAAAAATTCGACTTAGAGTAGTTCTTTAAATATCAGTATTGGGCTTAATGAATATTGTAAACAATAATTCTTCACAATATATTAGTTGACTAAATTGATTTTTAACGAAAGGAAAAGTCGCCATTCAAGTCATATTCAATACGGAACGTCATCGAAGAGTTTTTGTTTTCAAACAAACACATGAAATCTTTCGTTATTTTGAGGTATAAATTCTACTGTGCCGGCAGCGGTGGCCGAGGGGACTGAGGCGCTCCAGTCACGGTCTGCACGGCCACTACGGTCGGGGGTTAGAATCCCCCCTCGGGCATGAATACTTGTGCCGTTCTTAATATTAGTTAGTTCATAAGTAGTTTGAAAGTTTAGGGACTGATGACCCTGTAGTCAAGTCCCATAAGCTATACAAAAATTTGAACATTTTTAACATTTTACTGTCAATCGGTAATTTATTTCCCTTTACTATACTGAGAACAGTAGAGCTTGTTATATAACTGAAGCTTTGCTCAGATATTATGAAACCCTCCTATTATGTAACAGTTTCACGTTACTGGTACACCTAACGCAAGGAGAATTTCAAAATAGTTTGAGGCAAACTGAATATCATTCCGTGAGTGTTAGCTTCGGTGGGATGCCGTGTAAGAAGTAACCTTTGTTTATCCGAAATCGCCGCACTGACAATCATCCCTGTTTACTCCGGTGCAGAACTCGCGCCGGCCTCAAACACCGACTCGAGGACGAGACATCCGCTGCTGATAACTAGAGGACAGGAATGAATCGCGTAACCTCAACTGCCCACTGATATGTGTGCGACTTTTTTTCGTTACAGGGGCCATTTTGTTTGATACGTGGTTTTGCTGATACAGCACTGATGTGATCTAATCCTAGTTTAGAAAATTGTGGAGTGAATTGAGCCGGAGTTGTATGTTATGTCAGTTTCGTAGAGTCCACCTGTGCGGTGCCATATATTGTGCTAATTCATTGTAGCTAAACGACAACTGTAGAATAACTGTATTAAATTGGTAACATAAAAAGTCGTTATGAAAAATGTTCAAATGTTTGTAATGTTATGCGACCTAACTGCAGTGGTCATCAGTCCCTAAACTTATATTCTACTTACAGTAATCTAACCTAAGAAGAATTCACAAACCCATGCCCGAGGGAGCACTCAAACTCCCAACGGCGAATGGCCGCGCGCACTGCAACAGGGTGCCTTAGAGCGCACGGCTATGGGGCTGAGGCAGCAGTGATGCTCTGGCTGAGTCTGTGTCGTTCACTAAAATTGTATCTTTTTCATGTGTAAAACAACAAACTCGAAGGCTGCGGCTTTAAGTAGCTATTCAAAAAGAAATTATATCCTGATGATGTCATGGCACTTATATATATTTTGAAAATATTATGTCGCTACCTGTTTCTAAGTCTTTTCATTTTGAAATGTTTAGCTTCAGACCATCAAGTGATAAGGGTGGAAGCTTATGGTTAACCTAATAAAGTGTGATGTTGTATAGCAAAAAATTTGTCAGGTTCGACCATCTTGTCATTGAATCTCTTTAACAAACCGCATCTTCAGAAGTGGATATTGCTGACTAATTGTTTATATTGTTAGCAAAGGTATATTGCAGAATACTTGGAACACAAATGGAATGTAACCGAGGAAAATTCGTTGATATAATGATCAGATTCGCTTGTGATTGTAGTATACTGTCAAATTACGTAAATATTATGGTTACAAGAAGTCCGTGGTGTAATAATTTTGCTTCTAGTTTAGAGATAAGATATACCGAATAATACAGAAAGTTCCACATGGTACACACTACGTAAGTACTTTGACGATATTCATCGGAGTTTTCAATTAAAGTAGTCCATCTTATTAATATTCTTGGTGATTAACTGGTAGGAATATTAGTGAGCTCAGGAAACATATTTTTGTGGTAGTGATAATTGTTGTTATTGGTGTATACGCTCATGTTTTATGCAGTAAAAATAACTTATGCTTCCTTCACATAGACTATGGACATGTATTGACGTGTTTCTTCCTTTTTCCGTTATCTTCGAGATGTATTAACGTTTTTGCTAACGATCGTCTGAATGTGTGTGAAAATCGTTTAATGTATCGTACAGGAACTGGTTGACCGAACAGTCTCGACACGACCTGAAATCGAACACTTGCATCCCAAATTAATAACACAGCGAGCTGGTACTCTGACCAAGTGTTGTGCTGGTAGGTTGTTAGTTACGGTAAACGTAAGTAAAAGGGGCACAAATGTAAATGTTGACAAATATTTCAAAATTACGAAGAGACTCAAGCTGCCAGATTCGATGTTGCACCGGTTTTGTTCATTGCTCTAAGTCGCATCACATGCACCTAAACCAATGACCATTCTGGAAGTACTGTAGATGATGGGCAAACATTTTTATAGATGTTTTCTCACGAAGTTGTTTCACACAGCGGAGATCATTATCTGAGCTCTCGTACGATCTGCACAAATCCTATCTGTCTGGTGAAAAGCAGTTTGGTCCGATAGATTTACAGACATTTGAACATTTTGTTGTCGTTTGTAGCTTGTACTGGTCACTCATAACTAAATCGATGTTATTAAAGCTAATCTAACTTTAACATTCAATGGCCTTCGGTGTCGTTTTGAAATCTGTTCTGCTAACGTTAGAGCAAATCTAAATGGCATAATTCAGCTGTCAAACAAGACTGGAAATTTCCTAAAATGAATCGCGAAAACTGTGAGACTTTTTCTTCGCGGATATACTACGCTAGTGTGGTCCGTTTGCTGTCGAAGTAGCAAATGTCCGGTTCTGCCATGAGCGCTATTGCCCCAACTCTTCAGATTCCAGGTTTTCCCAAAGTATAGTTACGGGTACAGAAACCGTAAAGAGACTTGAACATTTAAATTAATTTAATACCTAGTAGCCCGTGGGTCCACGGACATGCCGCAGTGGATACACCTTTTGCCGTCCGAGCACAGAAATGAAACCCTGTGGTCCCTGCCAGCACATCATGTGTCACGCCCGCCTCTGGTGAGCGCCGCTGGTGGCGGTTTGCACTCAGCCCTTGTGAAGACAAGCTGAGGAGCTGCTAGAGTCACAAGCAGCGGCTCTGGTCACCAAGACAGACTTCAGTGGCCGGGAGTGCGGTGTGTGTCCTCCATACTGCATCCGGATACTCCTTTGTGCCGAGAATGACACCGCGGCCGGTCAGTACCGTCTGGCCGGGCGGAATGGCAGCGTGTTCTAAGGCATAATGCCATGGACTTCTCCGTCGGAGCTTCGAGTCATCCCTCGGGCATATATATATATATATATATATATATATATATATATATATATATATATATATATATCTGTGTGTGTGTGTGTTTGTGTGTGTGTGTGTGTGTGTGTTTGTTGTCCGTACTAATTAAGTAGTTTGTAAGATTAGGGAATGACGATCATAGCAGTTGAGTCTAGTAGGTTCACAAACAAACAGTACCTTTGGGCTCATCTACATCCTTAATCTGCTAGCCACCTCACGGTGTATGGCAGTGGGTACTTTGTGTATTAGTGTCACATCCTCTTATTCCAGTCGCGTATCGTTTGCGGGAAACATGATTGTCGGTGAGCCTCCGTGTAGGCCCTAATCTCTAATTTTATCTATGTGGTCGCATCTCGAGATATAAGTGGGAGGAAGTGCTCTATTGGTTGACATTTCATGAAACATCTGCTCTGGGAACTTTGGCAGAAGCCCGTACAACAATGCAAAACACCTCTCTTGCAGCGTCTGCCACTGGAGTTTGCGAGCCATGTCCGTGATGCTATCGCGCTTACCAAATCAGCCCGTAAAGAAGCACGCTGTTGGATCTTCTCTGCGTCTTCTGTTAACCCTACCTGGTACGGATCCCACTCTCATGAGCAATAGTCAAGTGCTGGCTGAACGAGAGTTTTTTAACATACTTCACTTGCTGAACGACTACACTTCCTTAGGATTCTTCTTGTGAATCTCATCTGTCTTACCAACAAATAATGTTATGTGATCGTTTCATTTCCAATCGACTCTTATTTCTACTAACAAATATTTTATGGAAATTGTTTGTCCTGCTATTGCGCAATTATAAAAGAAAGGATCTTTCTTCCTATGTAAAGGGAGAATGTAAACTAAGGCTTCCGTGGCCGTAGTCATTGTTGATAAACCTCTTCTGGGTATACAACCGCATCGTCAATATATCAAATATTTCACCGACGTTCCGTCCACTATTGCAAGCAGCCATCTTCTGGGTGTTAAGTTTACTGCTGTATGAAGGAAAGCTGGTGGCTTACATATTGAATGTTGCCAGTTATGATTGATGTTTCCTTTATTTCTTCCTATTGGTGGAAAGGGAAGTCCATAATTGGTGTTTGCATTAATGTTTGTCATTGGTTTAAACTGCCGAATGAGCGGTGGTAGCAACGATTTGCTGCATCGTTCTCAGAACCGATCGCGGTCCTCTGGTTTGGCGACTTTTGGTTATCAATAGGAGAAATTTACGACCGCTTTTAATAGGTCATGATTTAGGTTAGAGGAATTACTCCACGAGCCCTTTAACACGATTACTGATTCTGATCAGCGCAGGACTCGGTTCTATATATCAGAACGATATGATAAATATAGTAATATTTAAATGCAGTCGAGTGTACGGAAGATCTCAATACTGACCTCACTTTTTGTTAGTCACAATGCCCACGTAGTACTATGGACAGGAAGCTGGCTCAAACCGGATGACACTTGTGATGAAATATTAGTCTCAGACTGGAACGTATGCCGTAGAGCTATATTGAATACTGAAGGGGGAGGTGCGTTCATAGCGATAAAGAAACGAATTGATCGATTGAAAGTAACACAGGTTCGGAATGTGAAATCATTTGGGCGAAGTTTAGCGGGAAACGTGCTTTGAACATCGTCATTTGGAGGTCCTGTAGACCACCAGGTGCAGCTGCTGTAGTGGCTGAACATCTGAGGGAAAACATTAGAAATAATTTCTGTAAAAGTCCTACTCGCGTTATAGTTTTAGGTGGTGATTCTAACTTACCGGATATAGACTGAGAGACGAACGTGTTACAGACGGGCGTCAGGGACAGAGAATCTACATCTACATCAATATTCTGCTGATCACACTGCAGTACGTGGCAGAGGGTTTATCGAACAGCTTTTATGATACTTCCTACCATTCCATTCTCTATTAGCGCTCCGGAAAAAGGAACAGCAAAATGCTTCCGTTTTCGATCTCATTGCTCTTATTTAATTCGGAAGATTACGTCTCCTTATCTTCGTGCGTGTTAACAAAATACGTGTGCATTTCGAAGCGATTTATGGTAATATACATTAATCATCGAAACGAGTAAGGCATTTCTTTTCAGTGGTTTCCACCCAAACACATGCATCATTTGCCGCGGTGGAGTAGCCGAGCTGTCTAAAGCACCTCGCTGCGGAGCGCGCGAATGCTCGCCGTGGAGGTTCGAGTCTTCCCTGGGGCATGGGTGTGTGTGTTTGTCCGTAGGTTAGTTTACCTAGGTTTAAGTAGTTTTTAAGTTACGGGCTGACGACCACGAAGTTTGGTCCGATAGATTTACAAACATTTGAACATTTCATGCATTATTCCCGTGACAAACTCTCCATTATATCGCCATCATACAAAACAACCTGCTCCTCTCTAAACTTGCTTTTTGTCCTCCCTCGGTCCCAATTGATGGGGATCCCATAAATGCGATGCAATACTCCAAAGTATGACGCATAAGTTCAGTTTAGTCTGTTCTTTAGTAGAGCTGTTGCATGTTCCAAGTGTTCTGCCAACAAAACGTAGCCTTTGATTCGCCTTCAATATTACATTTTCTGTACGTTCTCTCGAATTAACACGTTGGCTGCCGTGATGACGTCAGAGGCGCGCCAGAGCCGCCTGCTGTGGCCGCCGGCGGCCACACGGCAGCCAACGTGTTAAAGTTTCCGCTGTTAGTCCTAGCTGTTTAGTTGAATTCACACCCTGTAGATTTGACAAACTTATAGTGTAAATGAAGTTTCACGGATTTCTTTTAGTGCTCATAATGGATAACTTCACACTTATCGTTATTTAGGGTCAACTGCCAATCTTCGCAACATGCAGATATTTAACGAAATCATTTTGCAACAGTATTCTACCTTCTCCTGACTTAACTGACCGAAAAATGAATCATCCGCGAACTGTCTAAGATCTGCTCACATTGTCCATTAAATCATTGTAAAGGGAATGAAACACTGCGGTAGACCCGTAAGTGCGGCCGCTGCTTGGCAGTGATGTAGCGAGCAGCTCACGGCTCGATCACAAGCACTCGCGAGCGAGGCGGTCAATCAGACCAGCACCACCTAGAGACAAGGCCTCACTACAGGCTGTATCACGTCAGCTGAATGGCTGGCCGCTGGGGCACAGCCCACTGCCTCGTAGCAGCCAGCCAGTAAGCTGGGGTCAGAGGCCTGGTCGGTGTGACGTGATACAGGCTGTAGTGAGGCCTTGTCTCTAGGTGCAGTTGGTCAGACTCGTAGCGGCAGGAAAACCTTCCGAGTACGGTGTCCCGGCTCTTGGAACGTCGTGACCGACTGCAGAGATAAAAAAAAGCGAACAATACCGGTACATTAGATAAACCAAACTGGCATTCTTTTGTTTGGTTGTCTGCTAGTCTGGAAGTACTGTTGACGATCTGCTCAGGGCTCTAATGACTAATGTATTTAGTTTTTCAAAGAAGTATATTTAGCTTTGTTTGCATGTTTTAGTAATATATAATAGTACCCTTTACAGCATATTAGCGCTATTACATTATTTTCCGGTAAGATTAGCGGCATCAGCACATTTTTTCACTCCTCTATCTTGGAATGCCACCAATAAATTTTCACTTAAACAGGACCACAAGAACCGCTAACATCTAAATGGCGATATTTTGTTGCTCGCCTTTTATAAAATCTCATCGCAACAAGATGCAGTGTAAAATCATTTTGAACTACAATAGGAACATCGTATGTATAATTTGTGTGTGTGTGTGTGTGTGTGTGTGTGTGTGTGTGTGTGTGTGTGTGTGTTTGTGTGTGTGGGTCTGCCTCTGGTGATCTCTAATGATTCATTTAGCATAATGTAATATAAAATACTTTGTTCCGAAAAGAATGATCAATTTCCTAACACGCACACGCAAGTGAGAGAAAATAAATTAGAACAGACAAAAATAAAAATATCGCGTCATCAATGAAGAATCCACAGCGCGAAACACGGAAACGGAATTTCTCAAACGGGAAACTACAGTTTGTTGAACAAATTGGTCCGTCTACAAGGAAGAACAAATCCAACGTTAAAAACTAACTATAAAGAAAAGTACACCATGCGTGGAGAAAACAGGAAGTACTGTCCCTACAGTTAATGGAAAAAACCAAACACAGTCTGCCTACTACGTCAAAAACAAAAAAAAAGGCACAGTCACGCCAGGCGTGAAGTCCTCATAATGTGGACGGCGTCGGCGATGCTGCTGCGGTGTCTGGTAGTGGGGCGGCTGGTTGGCAGCGTGACGAGGGCAGCAGCGGCGACGTGGAGAGGCCAAGTCCTGATTCCAACTGAGGCTGCAATTGTCCCGGCTCGACCCCTTTTTTTTTCCAAGATGCAGCATCCACATTGGCAACAGCTTCATGCAACAGATTTTCCACATCTGTTATTGTGAAAGACTTATTGTTCCTTAAGTAATTCTTCACGTCACTCCATACCAATTTTATAGGGTTAAAACGGCAGTGAAATGGGGGCAGATTTATTACATTGTGACGCTGCTCCTTTGGGATTTCGTATACTGCATATGTGGGTGTAATAGGTTTATTTTGTTTACGAGCGATTATGAATGAAGTTTTCACATTGACATATCTGCAGCAATATTTCTTTTTTGTAACCACTGCACCATAACTTCTTTCCGAACGTTTGAAGCGGGAATGAACTTCCTGCTCACAGCATAAGCTTCGAAGTTTTTATTCATACGAACTTGTGAACTTACTTGCGAAACGTCACTAGACAAACGTCTTTTCGGTGACATTATCCAATTACTTGAACTCGGAAAGTCAAGTTAAACCACCCACAGTAAAACAAATCGCAGCGAAAAAAAGCACACACAACATAAACACGCGAGAAAAACGATACACAACTATGTTTACGTTAGAACTGAACAAAGCCGGCATGTTGACGTCACGGCACGTAATCACTGAAAGTGTTTATCGCGCTGTGATTGGATCGTTCCTAGCGACTAGCGCCTCGCGCTTCTTGCTCTTCACTTGCTATTTGTAAACGTCAAGTGCAAAGTTTCAGCGGCCCGGGTATAGTTTGGTTGTTTATCGGCGTATAAAGAACTGATGGTTAATGTAACTACACTCAGTTGGTTTTATATATACGCGACGTTTGAGGAAATTCTATGTTATAAATTTAGAAGTATAGGTAGTGAAGATTGCTATTTATTATTTGGTGATAATCGGTATCGCCAAAAGATTGTTGCTGTCGTGTGATCTCGTGCTTATGCTTTCAATACAACCGTATTATTTGAAGAATTCTGGTTTTCATAACTCACAGTTTGAAAGATGAAATTGCCTTTTCATCTGCAGCGTTGGTAATAAATGCGGAAAAGTGAACAAAATATGTAAAGAATAACTTATAGGCCTACATAAAGTACAACGTCCCTTGCACCAGAAATTCCCCAGTTGCGTTCAGTACCTCATCATTGGTTACGTGATCTACTCAAAATGTTCAAATGTTTGTAAAGCTTATGGGACTTAACTACGGGGTCATCAGTCCCTAAACTTACAAACTACTTATGAACTACTTACGAACTAGGACGGCACAAATATCCATGCCCGAGGGGGGATTCGAACCCCCGACCGTAGTGGCCGTGCTGACCGTGACTGGAGCGCCTCAGTCACCTCGGCCACCGCGGCCGGCCGTGATCTACTCATCAGAACTTCAGCATTCTCTCGTAACGCCAAATTTCAATCTTTCCTCTTCTTGTCTACATGCTTATTTCCATGCTTCATTGCCATAGAAGGCCACAATCTGGACAAGACCAAACAATTGAATTAATATTCAACATATTGTTCAGAAATGCATTTCTTTATTTTATATCTTTAATACTCTGGCCATCACAAGTTACTTCACTACCCAAATAACGAAACTCTTATCACTTTTAATGTTTCATTTCCTAATCTAGTATCTTCCATATCACATGATTTTCTTAGACTAAATTCTATTACTCTTGTTAACCTTCATTTTATACCATCCTTCCAAGACACCGTCCATTCAATTGCTGTTCCACATCCATTGCTGTTTGACAGAATTACCATGCCATCAGAAAGCAATACGTCTGTATTTCTTCTTTCTTACCTTTAATCCCCTCTCCAAATTTCTATTGGCTTTCCTTCACAACCATGACTTATTAAACAGATGTTTCTGTAACTTCCAGACCTGTCTGCACTTTTTCTGCTGTATGGATTATTACATTATTGAAATCTGAGGGAATTTCACCTATCTCATACCAATGCTGTGTGTCAGTTTGTACCTTCTTCGTAGTTTTTCAGAATCCAGATTAACACTATTTTGCTAAAACAGAGCTAGATGTAGACAACACATTTTCAACTTGTTTGACTTAAAGATATAACTGTCTAATTATCCGCGTATCAGATACGGTTATAGTCCTCTCTGTCCCAGTGTTGCCATGTTGCATAATCATCTTTATATGTTCCTCCAGGCACAACAATTTGTACAAAGATTGTAATGATCACTGCAGAACTTTCCAAATGCAATTGTGATTAGGTTGTCTACCATTACTTAGAGGAAAGGAGAGCTTTAGGCTACAATGCAATGAAACTTTACTATCACTCAAGACCATAAGGTGGGGGGGGGGGGGGGGAGGAACACCTTCCCATGACTATGAACAATATATCATTTCAGGCTGAGGTACTTAGACTGCAAGCATTCTTAGAAATTATCAGGGTAAAGGAAAAAATATTTTGAAAATCTCAAATTGTCAACACAAATATCCTAAGAAATATACATTATTCAAATCATTATGTACAGAAATATGCAAATGAGATTTTTTTTCATGAATTAAAATTTGGGGTTGACAGGGTTACATGTGTAACAATATCTGAAAAAATAAATTTTAGAGTAGCTTGTTCAAACTCTGGATTCAGCATACTTACTCCAGGTTACTAAATAGTACAGTAATTTGTGAAGGGTACTTTTCCTCTGACATAAAAATAACTTTATATGTTCCTCCATTTGAGCCTAATTTGTCTTCATGTGAAATATACACTGACAGCAGTAGAATCTTTGTCAGTTTCAAAGGCTGATCTACAGAGTCTCCTTTTGTTCATGCCATATCCCTGTAATCTTTGTAAGTAGATTGAACCATCTGCTAACAAGTACACCAGCCCAACTTTGAAATGCTTCAATGTCTTCCTGTAATCAAACCTGGCAAATCTCGCACTTAATTGTGCAAGAATATGTTTCGTTCTTGTCCTCTCCAGCTGTGGTTTAAGTGACCTCATTCCCAATCTTACCTGGCATAGTCATCTTTATACAGGAAAGAACAAAAGAGTATTGAAAGCTATAAAAACTTTTGTATTCAACTACTCTATTTCCATAAAACAGAGCTTCGACAGGCACATACAAAAGGCACACACATACAACACTTTCAGCTATCGGTCATAGCCTTCTTCAGAAAATAGAAGACTCACGCAATCACACAACAATCATACAACCATCACCTTCGGCTGCCGCACTTCCAATCATCGCCATGTCTTTGCAGCGAGTTGTAAACTGTCCTTATTACTATATTACTAATTCCAACCTGGACTTTCCATTATTATAATTTCAAAATCTTTATGCCAATGCAGCCATGTAAGCATGGAATTAGTCACGACCATTAATGATGCATGTCTACAGTTTACATAGATGCATTTGTTCTGCCAAGTACAAAGGGAGGTTATACATAATCAGGAGACAAGCAAAAACTCACAAAACATACACAGCCTGTCCTCTGCTGAAATCTATTCAAGGAACCAACCAAAATGTAATAGTAAAATTTCCCTTCTTTCGCGTGATTATTTTGGCAACCAACAACATAATAGGAAAACCTTTGCTACGGTGTTAATATTCTTCAAAATCTGAACCACATAGAATGACTTTAGTGTTTTGTACAGAGCAAGAAGTAAATAACTAATGCCGTTCTGTTCCTGCTTAGTGGTTATCAGGTCCTTGTATGTCCACTCATTGAAAGTAATAGAAATGTAGATTGCAATACAAAACACCTGCACTGTCATTATAAAATAATGATTACCAACATTATCATATGTATCACAGCTGGATTAATACAAAAACAAGGAAAAGCCAACTAATCACCAAAAGTAGAACTGCGGGTGAAGCTTAGGAACAAAGTCCAGAAAATAACATTCATATAGCTTTCAAGCTTTTTGTCTCATTGCTGTGGCCACAGGAATAAATTTTGGTGTCCATGCAGTTGTGTACGTTACTGACAGAAGAGATTAATGCTTGAAAGTTAGCTGAATGATCCTTTATGTTCATTGTTGCTGTACATTTTACATCGAGCCACATTAATTCAGTGGCTGCCGTACCCTTATTTATTTTCAAAATACACAAATACTGTATATTATTCTCAGGAATTTTATCCTGCCCTGGATGATGCATTCATGGGTATGGCAGCAGGGAATAGTGCCCCCCCCCCAATATCTGTGACTTCCATTAAGGCCCCCTTATGAACAATATCTTACCTTTTCAGTTACACCCCTCCTTTTCCCCTAATTATTTAGTGGTGACAATCAAGAAACTGTAAATTAGAAACTTGCTCCAAATTTTGTGGTAATGGCAAAAACTAACCAGAAAGGTACTTTTTCAGTATAGTAAATAAAATCACCAGTAAACAGCATTCTTTACAAACTTTGCTAGTATGATGGTTTGATTTTCACTTTAGTGACCTAGCAGTTATAGCACTAACTGCCTGATATGCATGTGTTACGGAAAATTAACCATTTTAACAGCAACATCCCTAAAATGTTATTTCACATTAAATTACCAACTTTGGGACATTTTTACAACAAATGGCAACTTCAGAGTTTGGGCATACCCAGAGTGTATTTGTTTGGTCCATTAGTGTTTTTGGGCACAGGACATATCGGTGAATAAATAAATACCAAATGAATAAGTTGATTCTTGGAGAATTTAGTACAAGATCCAAGCTGTAGAAATGAAAATATTTGCTTCCATTTACCACTCTTAATGACTATTTCCACAAAAAATTTATATATTGCTCACTTCTATGGCAAACCACCTTTCAAATTATCAACAACCTTTTTTTAATCATTTAATTTTAAAAATCAGTACTTCAACTTGTGTTTGCATATTTATATGATAATACACTCATGGACACACATTCTCACATGTGTTTGCCACTTGGCGATAGAGGCATAGGCATATATAGACAATTGTATGCCCCAGTTGCAGTGAATGTCATAGTCAATTTTGTAAGACACTTCTTTGTTCTTTCAAATATTTAACAGGGAAATTTTTAAAGTACATTAGAAAGTCGTATTTCAGCTTTATTGGTAAGTGTGTTCCTCTTGCAATATTAAAATTTAATTCAACAATAATGAGGACAGCAAGCAACGCACCCCAAAGACACACACGCATTCACAAAAGCACAACACACTAGCTTCAACTGCAAACTCCAGCTGCTACGTTCCAAACTGAATTCAGCTTCATTTCTGCTTCCCTAACTTTGAAAGCCTGATGACCCCAATGCACCACACACACAGGTTAAATATAATTACTCTTTCCCAAGACATGTTGGGATCAAAGGAAACCGCAACAAATTAATGCTAAAGTATGTTTCTGAGTGAAACTAATTTTGTTCCATAAGTTTATCTCATTTTCGTAGTGCATTTTACTGTATTTTTTACCATATTTATGAAAAGTTTTCTGAATAAATTTCTTATCTTACAACCTTAATGTGCATTCCGATATGTTTACTTTTGTCAATATAACTGTAGGTTGATTCTGAAGGATTTGATGAACTACCGTATATTTGCATACATAAATACCAAGTTGCAAACTACAATATGCATTTGTTAGCCATTTCAGTGCAAACCTTTCAAACCACACTGGAGCATATGCAAACAACAAGATTAAACAAAGCACAACCTCATTTTCACTTTTTTTGTGTTGCCTCACTGTCAGTAGCTACAGCATGCAGCACTGTAGTGGCTGTAAGACAAAAAAACCAACAGTACAATGTATTAAAAATATTAAGAGCATAAAAACAGCTAAAATGCAATTTTGAATCATGTCCAGCAAGCAAATTTTGGTTGTGACTCCTTGATTTACTTTACAATAAATCATTAGTAAATGTGTGTACTTGGGTAAATACTCAATACTAGTGATATGCAGCAAATCAATGATGAATGACTGGGCACAGTCCAATTAATGGTGGAATGTTCAATCATCAATATTTGAATTAAATTTTGGTAACTATATGCAACAGGATAAATGAATTAAAGGAAACAACAACTTACAATGATTTCCTTTATTCACAATGCTTAGGTTTCCACACCACCATTGAGGTACCAAGCTCGATGCATTACTCATTACTATAAACCATGACAACACACTAAAAAAGGCTAACAAATTACATCTTTGTATATGTGTGATCAAAGCCAACATGTACCGCTAGTACTTCACCATCAGGTTGCTCCAGTGCACCTGCAACACTCACCTTTTCGGCAAGTGTTGGTTTTCCAAAAGTGCTTTTTGGCCGCATTTTCCTCTTTCCATGTGTCCGTTGCACTTTGACCTTTTCATTGTTGACAGGTAGTCTGTCCTTGATATGCACAGAGTTGGACAGTGACAGTAAATCATTAATTTGCTTCTCCACTGTACATTTAGTTTTACTGTCCATTGAATCTACACGACTTAGGAGAACTTCTATTTTGGCCTTTAGCTGTGTTCCCTGACATTTCCCTTTCTCCTCGTTTTGTTTCCTCATTGAGGACAAAATGGTAGACGCCTCTTCAATACCAGTACTCCCACCTGCTTCACTCTTATTTGGATGCAACCCATATATCGTCGCTACTGCGTGATTGTGTTTGCAAATATTTAAATTTACCAAAGTGTCTGGACAACAGCAAGAGAACGAGTGTATACATATTTTACAAATGTGACAAAAGTCTGCAATCAAGATTGCATTCCAGAGATTTCAACTAAACTTTGTATGTAACATCACTTATTGTTTGTGATTTCACATAAAATTCATCCCCATTATTACAGGCTTTTACTGGACTTTGTCATTTTTGTGGACGCACTGTGGCGTTCCTGTATCTGTTTAAGCCTATGCGAGTGTCCGCCCTTGACCGGTTTTCCTATTCTCTCAAAGAACTTATCTCTAATGAACTTCATGAGCATTGCCAACAAACTGTCGAGTCTGTTATTTGATTTGCCATCAAGGTAGCAGTACTTGAAGACCCTATGTATCGCTTCGAGGTGCATATTTGTATTGATGTTTAGGTTCTGTCGATGACAATATGCCCAAAGTTGTGGTCTAAAGCCATAATATTCTGTGAAATAGTGCCCAAACGCCCTTGTCTGCAGATCTTTGTGCAACTGATTTTCAAAGGCTTCTAGTAGGTCACCAAATTTGTTTATATTTGGCCCTTCGAACAAAGTCCGCAAGGCTTTATAAACCTGCAGTTGTTTCGTTTTTCCACAATGCACTTTGGATAAATTTTTTCTCCAGCTTTCATCAACGTTCCAGGCATACAGTAATGTATTTTCTGGGAGATCCATCACCTGCGCCCACGCAGATCGAAAAACATCTGACAAAGACAGATGGTTTAATTTTACCGGCTTTTGCCATGACACAAGTAAAAAATTGTGTCCTTACAGCAGTATTTTCTCGGCTTGATATGCAGAATGCCACAGGCATACCACACCCAAATTCGTCGATAACCAACAAAGTTGTAAGTAAAAGTTTATGAACATTAGTGCAGAGTGTTGAGTCAACACAAACAGTATTTGACCCAAACCGTTTCAGCATGTCACACTGCAAGTCCGTCATTAAAACAATGACGGTCTTTATCAGACAAATTGTCCACACAACCACCAACTTTTTTGTTCATTACAACACAGTCTTTAAATTGTTCCAAAATCATAGCCACACTAATATTATATCATTGGTATGAAACTGGTGAGTATTTGTTTCGAATTTCTGTCTGATATTGTGGAGATCTTTTCTAGTGAGGAGGTGTAGTCTCTCCAGACACTCTGAATGGATGCCATCCTTCACATCATCCAAAATTCTCTGGGACGTTACGCCAGTTGCTATTTTACCTGTAACATTTATACTATTATAGGAACTACAAACATACAGTGAAAGAAATACTATTACTTATACCTAATGTGTTTGCTGAGTATGTAATTCTGTCAGTACATGTGTTTTGATAAAACAGGCACTTTTGTATGTAACAAATAACTACCAGTAATAGTAATACTCTTAACCTTCAAATGGTATATTGTGTCACACTCTTGGTAACACACATTTCCACTACAGTACTGAGTTTACCTCTTTATATAAGTGAAAATTATTGCCAGAAATAATCACCACATCCACTTCTTGTAAAGCTAACTGGATCATCAGCTGACTGCAGCATTACACATTGACATTGAGGGTCTCTTACAACAATCTCATTCAAACTGAAACATATCTCTATGTTATCTAACAGTAACTGTTCCTTCAGAGTGTTAACTATTAATGTACAAGAAAACAACAAAGACCTTCTGTGAAATATCTGAGGACACAAAATATAGTGTCTAATGTACTTTACAAGCCTTCAGCTGATGCTTGACGTGTGTTGGTAGCACCATGATGAATGACAGGAGGTGAAGGCAGCGGCATAACTGTAGACTGGGATACCACCCGTCTGCTTTGACCCATGACATCAGGATGTCGGAAAACCAGTATGCGGGATATCTTAATACTTCTGCTTTGTAGATAATCAGTAGTTATCATAGATAACAGAGTGTACCATTGATCACAGGTCTTAGCCCAAAAATCCACACCTTTGGCACTCACATGAAAAAACCTACACCTAACAATTAGAGAGAAGCTACAGATCACATTTTAAACAAAATATTAATCTGTTTTGTTTGTAAACTATTGTCTTTAACTCAACTACCACATAATCACTCACGCCTTCTACATACATGCTCACACCTCAAAACCTCCGCCCTGTGATGACGTCACGGGTCAAAGCTGATGGGCGGTATCCCTGTCTACAGGTGAGCCAAGGCAGCCAATAACTTTGCTTCTTTCATGTCATATGTTTCATTAAGTCTATTCCCATTATTTATAGAAAATAAAAATCTGACAGAACACATGTAGAGGGATACAAATTGCTATCACCTCGTGAATTGCAAAAGAATGCCGAGAACCAGTCACAGCATGGTTGGAACAGTTTTACATAAATGAGTGAATTTTTTCAGTAATAACATTTTTCATTGTTAATGAGGAGACTTTTCAGGCAAAGTTATTACATCCATGTAGTGACTGGTACTCGTGTACCTATTCTTACTTCTCCAGCTATTTCCTCTGCAACTAAAGTAGAATGAAGAGTGTTTCTTTGATATTGTATCTAATTTGCAATATGTTACTCATCAAAACATCATGAATATGAATGTCAATTTGTTTAGTAAGCATAAAATTTAAAGCCATTTCTTACTGGCTGCCTGAATGCATGCCTTCACCTCCCACCATTCATTGAGCCAGTAGCAACAAAACATGGAAATCAGCGGTCCAATGCACGCAGACTACATTTCAACCAAATAAATTTATGTTAACAGTAACACTCGTCTACAAATAGTTTTTAATACATTTGTAATAAAGCATAGCAATAATTACACATTTTCACACGAATTATACACTGATATGACACCTGCTCAGTCTTCAAGGTTTCAACGATCAGTGTAAACAAGAAGGGTAAGTTTAAAGCATTCAACAATCCAAAGATTGATTTGTCACCATGGTGCTTACTAGGTATGGTCCTGTTTGGAGTGTGCAGTCACCTTCCTCTGATCATTGAACTGACTTCCATGACCTACAGTTTAACATGTGTTCCGAATAACGGTGGTACTGAGCGTTTGTCACATTAACAACACTGCGAGAGGTGAACAAAAAGTTATACTTAAAAATTCTAGGACTGAGAGCTGAAATCAAACACTCGCCCCCCTTAAATTCACTTCTGGCACTTTGCCACTGTCCTACTGAGTACCACTACAAGCAATATTACAGAAACAGAACACTACAGTGTGAGATACTGATGTTACCATGTAATTTTTAACACTAAGAAAACAGTATTAGAATATAAGGGGATTAAACTGTAAAATTGGAACCTCCAATGTCCAGAAAACACTTTCGCCACCTAAAGTGGAAAAAAATAGAGAAGAAAAAGTTACATACTGAAATAGGCCTAGTAAAATATTGGGCTACCATACAATAAAGTATAAGTGAAACAAAAAAGAAAGAATAAAAAATGGAAATTTTGAAGTGAGCATACTGCTCCAGTCCAAAAGAAATTGCATAATTTGCCAAAAAGTTCATTATTTGAATATACTCATCCCAGAATGTAACAAAAGGTAATGGTATGGCCTTGTCTATGAATCAACGGAATGGCAAAAAGGAGGGTATAAAATGAACATTAACAATAGTAAAACAACGGTAATTGAATGTTTCAGAAAAATCAAGTGATGTTGAATGAATTAGATTAGGTGATGGAGGTAATAAAAGTAACAGATTAGTTTCGTTATTTGGGTAGCAAAATAACTTTTGATGGCTGAAATGAAAATGATATACAATACAGAATGGCTACACGAAGAAAGGTGTTTATGAAGAAGCAGAATTTATTGATGAACGATATTAATTTAAATGATGACAAGTTCTTTCTGAGAGCATTCGCATAGAGTGTAGCACTGCATGGGAGTGAAACGGTGGATAAGGAGTTCAGTCAGAGAAAAATGAAACAAAATATATTCAAATGTTCTATGGTATTGAGAGAAACAAGCAAATTTGACAGAAACCAGCTTCCTTATAAATTAATATTTTATTAACAAAAATGTCAATTTATTCTACAGATAACATGCAGAAAGTAGTTGCAGCACCTATGGTTTCATACTAAACATATTACACTTTCAACACATGTAAATTTTCTTATCCTGGGCATAAAAGTGAAGTATTTAACCCTACACTGCATGGTGTTGCCCTTTGGTAACACAAGTTTTTGTTTCATTTATAATGCGTAGTTCTTGTTGCCAGATGGCAACACTGTGCATATTGAGTACATTGAAGTCTGTTCTAAGCATTTAGTTGATCGTTTCCTCCATAGATAGCAGAGCAGTCATGAATTGAGGATAAATGCAACAAAGGGCACTCCAATGGACTTTACTCACTGTTGGGCCTCAAAATGCGTAATGTAAATACAAAATTATACGACTTCTGTCAAGTAAAAAAAATTATCATGTTACAGACATCTAATAGTAGTGAAAAACATGTTAGACACCAATATTTTTCCTTGAAAGAAAGTTTCTGAGTAAAGAAAATTACGTGTTGCCGTTCGGCAACACTATGCACTCAGTCAAAGTATTCTTGCATACTTGCTTAGGAAGCTTGCACTCAGCGCTGACGAAATTTCTGCCATTTTAGTGAACTAGTGCTGTTTCTGTTGTAAAATATTGTATCATGAGTGCTGAAAAAGCTTGTTTTGTGGATGATGATGGACGGTTAAAGTAGTTGACAGAAGAAATATGGTTTTGAATACCAGTTCCGAGTGAAAGTGAAGATGACAGTGGTGATGAAGATGAAATATGTAATACCAGAAATAAATTCGAGAAATCACACAATGAAACTTTTGATCTTATTGAATCCAAAGTGTCTTCAAATGATTCTAATTGTACTGGGCAGTCAATGGACTCCTCGGTAGCTGCATCAGGAACTACAAGTAGGAGTGGAGGTTCTGCTCCAATAGTAAAGGGGTAAAATACTTGAGTTTATTGGAAATCATGAAGGAACAGAGATCTCAAATGTAATCTGGAAGGACGACAAGACAGTTATGTTGTTATCCACGTTTATAAGAAGTGACCCTGTTTATTTATTTATTTATTTATTTATTTGTTTTTTCTGTTCCATAGGAACCACTTCAGGAGTAAGACTCCATGGTCATGGAACAAGTCAATACATTAACTGTTACACAATAATGGTAATAGAAAAATTTTAAGTAGTCCTTTGCACACGACAATCTTAAGACAAAGTGAAAAGAATCAATAAAGAAAAAATAAATTAGCTTAATTGTTTAACTTTTCTAGGAGTTCCTCGACAGAATAAAAGGAGTGAGCCACGAGGTAACTCTTCAATTTAGATTTGAAAGCATGTGGATTAGTGCTAAGATTCTTAAGTTCTTGTGGCAGCTTATTGAAAATGGATGCCGCAGAATACTGCACCCCTTTCTGCACAAGTGTTAAGGTGGTGTGGTGCAAATGTAGATTAGACATCTATCTAGTATTCACCGAGTGAAAGCTACTAACTCGTGGGAATAAGACCATGTTATTAACAACAAACGACATTAAAGAAAAATCGTATTGTGACGCCAGAGTCAAAATTCCCAGACTACTGAAAAGGGGTCGACATGACGTTCGCGAACTTACTCCAGATATTGCTCGAACCGCCCGTTTTTGAGCCAGAAATATCCTTTTTGCATCAGGCGAGTTACCCCAAAAAACAATGCCGTACGTCATAAGTGAGTGAAAATAAGCGAAATAGACTACTTTTCGTGTTGAAAAATCACTTATCTCAGATATTGTTCTAATGGTAAATATAGCAGAATTTAGTTTTGGTAAGCAATGTAAAGAGGTGTGATAGAAGTAGGAAGTAGGAAGGAACATATTTTTGTAAGCAATGTAAAGAGGTATGATAGAAGTAGGAAGGAACATATTTTTGTATCATGTCCAAAAATTGTGCAAATTTATAATACCACTTCGACTCTTCCTCCGACATGTCGCCCGGTTGTATGATCGGCAGGCAACCCACGACGTTGTTGCGCTTGGCGGGTTGCCAGTCGCACAGGCTGAGTGCCGCAAAATTCATCCTTGAAGTACCAGGATAGCAGCGTGCGTGAAGAGGTAGACAGTTTCAGTGGCTGCTTTATCGGCTTCACTTCTTCCTTCTGTACCACTGCGCGACTACGCTTGGTGACTGTATTTACGATTTCAACAACAGTCTTAATGATCAGCAATGCATCACAAGTATTTAAAATCTTGGGCAATTCGAAAGTATTTTTTTAAAGTAAGGGAGGTGTATATTTGAGCGTTTAACATCCCATCGATATCTGAGCCACTTTTCTTGACTGAGAGAGTATGTGGTCTAGAACTGGTTCGAAATTCAGAAACAATGTGAAGAAGACACTAATGTTTTTCCTTAGGCTAAGATAGCATTAGCGCTTATGTTTTATGAGGAGACGGTTACAATTTGACGACGTTGAAGTGCAATTCTTATTTTATGGGTCAATTAGTTACTTTAGTTTTATTACTTATCTCAATAAATGTGTTGTTGGGGTATCAACTTTAGCAGCTTTTGAGTATGTGGTTTTATAGTTTGATTACAAAATTTCAGTTTTTTCATGCTTTTGGTTAAATTATTGCTTTTTTGTGGAGCCTTTATTACATAAGGCAGTAAATTCTGCGTATTCTTAGCATGTAACAAAAATAATTCAAGAAGTTACCACGTAAACATAATCATTTTACTCTCGGTGAATATGATTTAAGACATCTTACTTTTTGACAGAGAGCCTTCAGGTACCACTGATGGTATAAACAATGCAAATGTTTTGGATATAACCGCGACATCAACTCAATAAATGTATTTGAAATCTGTATTTTTTTCCTTCCATGTCAATATGTACTAGAACACAAAGTATACAAATGAAATGATTCACCAACAAGACAACTCTCTCGTCACATCAAGCGCCCACAATCGCGTAACTGGCCAACTGCGAACAGCGGACAAATCGAAGAACGCCTCGACGGCCATCGTGGTGGCAAACTTCTGCACAAACTAAATGTGCGTTAAGATTCTTTTGATTACAGATAGTATTCATTTGAATTATGTCGTGATAACTATGTCTAATTCAAATATAAACTATAAAACAGCTTCAGACTCCTTGAATATACAGCAAATATCGGTTGTGTGTAAATTTATTACACAGAGTGTAGAAATTGGTCAACAGCGACTCCTCTTTCTAACGTAACCGAACTATAACACGTAGTTTTTTAGCGTTCGAAGTGCAGCATATGTACAGAATTTATCGTCCCACACGATTTTTGGCACTTTCTCAGTGTATTCTACGATTGTGAAATTTTTGTACAAACATTTTGGAAGAATTTCACACCTTACATCTTTGCTTTAGTGCTGTATTCTCCAATATTTAGATATTTCATAGCATGAGAAAGTCAAATAGGGCTACCTGAAACTGCTAACGTTAAAATTGACTGTAAAAGTGAAATATGCCATCAGATACATCACTGAAAAATAGCTTCTTACCTTGGGAATACAGCAACCAGCCACTACCAAATTCTTTTAAGAACACGATGTATGCCATACCTTTTTCTTGACTAATGAATCTAACATTAGCATTAGGCTATCTAACAATAATATTAGCATTTTTAATGCTGTAAGCCAAATACCTTAGCGTAGCGTGAACTTCTCAAAAGTCAACTATTGTCATAGAGTTCAACTTCACAAAGGGCATCCAGTGTGGCTAAGTGTCATTCATAAAAGGAACTATACACAGTTCTGCAAATCCCTTTAAGTTTTTTATATCTATATGTAAAGCAGATTACCTTTAAATTCCGCGTTACAAGTTGCCAATATTAATTTTATAAACTAAAATTCTATTTGCAGTGAGGCAACTAATTTCGTGACCCCAAAAGTTATTTTACACAATCATAAAATGAAACTTTTTGAACTTCCTGTCCACCAGTACTGCCTGAAGTAGCTCCTTTTTCTAAGAGCCACCAGTACTGTAAAAGCCCGTTATTTATTTCATTCAATCCTACATTGTTTTGACTAACAATCTGTTAAGCAAGATTGACTATCACTGAACACAAGTAGTAGGGGTACTTGTATTCCTGGGAAGACAGTATTCTATATTTTTATTCCTTTCTTAAATTAATTTATGCATTTAAACGCTAAGCAGCTCTTCACCATCGTGCTTCATGCACACTGCAATAATCAAACAATATAGACGTGTCTATCAATTGTGTATATATCCCGCAGTAGCTATTTAATACACGATGTACCTGCTAACAACACGTATTTAGGTGACACTTGCCGCTACCATGGCGAAGGTTCAAATTATCCCGCGACAGCAGCGCCTTTAGGGATTCTAGTTATTTTTACAAGGTCTTTGCGTCACATTAAGCCACAAAGCCAATGGGAAAGAAGGTCGCGACGCACATGTCATGTCACCTGTTCAAGGTATGCTCAGAGGTACGTAGCTTAAGGTTATGCTCTATCCAGTGAAGAAGTTTATTACTACTGAAGTTGTTTTGATCATAGTCCTTGATATAGAAGGAAAAAAAACCTGTTTCCTTGGTTTGTTCTACAAAACCTGTCCATTAGAAATTTAAAAAACAAAAGAAGAAAATTACAGTAGACAATTTACAGTCTTGAGCACCGCAGTAAAGTATGTCTGTATGTACTGCCGTACAAGTTTTCAATGAACACAAATATGAAACTCCCTGGCAGATTAAAATTGTGTGCCGGAACTGGGACTCGAAGCTGGGATCTTTGCCTTTCGCGGGCGAGTGCACTACCGACTGTGCTATCCCGACACCACTCACGATGCCGCCTCATTACTTTACTTCCGCCAGTACCTCGCCTCCTACTTTCCAAACTTCACTTTACTGGCGAAATTAAAGTTGTGAGGCGGCATCGTGAGTCGTGTCGGGATAGCACAGTCGGTAGTGCGCTTGCCCGCGAAGGCAAAGGTCCCAAGTTCGAGTCCCGGTTCCGGCACACAATTTTAATCTGCCAGGAAGTTTCATATCAGCGCACACTCCGCTGCAGAGTGAAAGTTTCATTCTGAACACAAATATGGTTTCTTAACTGACAGTAAGTTAAGGTGAAGTGTTGTTTACTTTCCTTCTCCTGGCTTTCCGCGCTAAGGTGCAGGCCTTGGTCTCCCGCATGTTGGAGTCCTCGGCCTGTCGTGGTGCCGCGAAGGCTGCGGCGTCTCTGCTGCTGTCTCCTCCTGGTCGTCCCTAGCAGCAGCCGTTCGCTTATTTCACAGGCGGCCACCGTCTCCCTCCGCCGGATCGTGTGCGCTGATTGGTCGTTGGCGATGTGTCGCTGTCTTCGTCCGCCTTAGGAAATGATCCGTATGGTGTACTCGGTGTGGCCAGCGGCCGCGCCTGGCGCCAACTAGCGGAGCGCGGCGGAACTACGGCGGTGGCGCGGTTTGGCAGTCGCTGTGAGCGATGACGTCAGAGCGCACCCTCTCGCCGCGCCGCGCTGCGTTTAGCCGTATAGGGACAACAAGCTTAACTCATGCATAGGTTTCAATGTGTTCGAGATTATCTATATTTTCGTGTATTATCATCATTGTTACAATTATTAAGCTCTATATTAGTTAGACTACTTTTTATGGTCTGTGAAATGCTAGTTTAAAGCCTCCGAAGGACGTCAACGTCTTTCACCATATCGGAGGGCGCTCCTTTTTTTTTTTTTTTTTTTTTTTTCCTGGTTGAAGAGACTCCCACAGGCTTAGACCACATAGACCTGAGGTACGGAGAAAACCACGATAATATAACATTAAACTCTATTAATGTGTTTCCGTTTTGTACTCGGGAAAGTTACCTCACAATTTTTTTCATTTTTTTTCAGTTTTTGTCTTTGTTCGCTCTCAGTTCGCTTATTACTTTTGCAATTTTTGTTGTTGTTGAGAAATTTCATTGTGATGAAGGTGCGTGTCCTTACGAAACACATTACGGCAACGTCCTCCATTCCTGAATACTTCACATTTATAATATCCTTTAGCCTTCCAAAAACGGCCTACGGTCAATGTAACTGCCGTGGAATTGTTGAAATTCTCTTTCCATTTTCAAAACCAATTCCATAAAACTTTCAGTTGGTTTTATTAAGGATCCCCTTGAAATTGTTTGAAGCCAGTTCTATCCTGAAAGCAGGCCGCGGTGGCCGAGGGGACTGAGGCGCTCCAGTCACGGTCTGCACGGCCACTACGATCGGGGGTTCGAAACCCCCTGTGGCATGGATATTTTTGCCGTCCTTTGTATAAGGTACTAAATAAGTAGTTTGTGAGTTTAGGGACTGATGACCCCGTAGTTAAGTCCCATAAGCGATACAAACAATGAATATTTGAACATTCATGAAACATTTACATGATCAGTCATTTTACCAAACAAATGTGCTAATTCAGGGTGTTTTGGTTTACTCTGTAAGCAACATATCCCGCAATCACCTCTAACAGCTCAACATTTTCCTTTAAATTTTGAACATTTTTCCTCTTCGTATTCGATGTAATTCTCAAAAATTTCTGCCACCACTGAAATCCGAAACATATATCGAACAGACACGAGCATATGCAACTGTAAACGAATCTGCACGTTTGCAAGTATTTATCCACCTTTTCATCTCACTGTCTTTAGGAAACACGTAAAACATAATTCCTAACTCCCTCGCTTGGCTACCGTGGTTAGTACAACTGGCGATTGCACAACAAACCATTCTTTTCCACTTAAAAGTTTACTGTTAAAAATAACCTCAGTACAGTGATAATTACGAGTATACTCTCAATCTACAGTCACTAAAAACAATTCACACTGACCTAAAAACCGTGTTCTCCCTCGTGTACACAACCGATACATCACGCACAATGGAAGTTAGCACGCTGCTGAGCGCTGCGAGGGTGCGCCGTGACGTCAGCGGCGCGGCTTGCTACTGCGCATCCACCTCGTCATCCCTACCGTGTTTCTACCAACCGTGCTGCTACCGACACCACGGCCTGGTGTGCAGTAGCTCATTAGTAACGTTATTTGGATCCTTAACTTGTTAAACTGTTTTGTTCCACGTGCCATTTGAAAAGTATGGTTATTGCTCTACGGTAGCGGAAAAACGTTGTTATCTGTTAAAACCTTATGTGGTGTAACATTAGCAGAGCAACGACATCAATTAAGTTAAGTAACGTAACAGAATTGAATAAAAGAAAAGGAATAACGGTAATGGAATAACATTATCAGTTGGAAAGTTAATCTGCGAAACCTTTTTAAAGTAACGAAATTAATTCCGATGCGTAAGTAAATACATTTTGGTAACAGTAAAGGAAGGCCGTTATTGGCCTCAATGAAGAGAATGGTACACGTACCGATAACTGGTAATCTGTGGTTCGTAATTTAAGAAAACGTTTTAGTAATATTATTCTGGACCTGTAATGAATTAATCCTGTTTGTCATGTGCTCTATTTGTTTTTAAAAATGTTGAAAAAACTAAATAACATATTTTTTTTTTGGAGATTGGGGTAATTTCTAAGAGAAAGTTGACTGGTGAATATACTTGAAAAAAAGAAAAAAAAATACAGTATGCACAATTTTTTTTTCTTTTTATTTTTTTTTAAATGGGACCCAACTACGGGGTCATCAGTCCCTAAACTTACAAACTACTTACGAACTAGGAGGGCACAAATATCCATGCCCGAGGGGGGATTCGAACCCCCGACCGTAGTGGCCGTGCAGACTGTGACTGGAGCGCCTCAGTCCCCTCGGCGACCGCGGGCGGCTGCACAAACAATTCACATATCTGTGACTACTTACATAACTTCTTTTACTTTCGTTTTTACGGAAGTGACTAATGGCAAAATCTTACTAATTGTTGTACATAAGATACTGAGCAATGTGGTGCAGTACAACACACTGTACTCGTATTTGAGAGAACAGGCAAATACTAGCGTGAGCTCCATCTCTAATGGCCACGCTATCGACGCAAGGAACTACACTTGGTTTCCTTCCTTCATTCTTCATAGTTAGATGACCAATATTTGAATGAAATTAAAATTGTGTGCATGATGTTAAGAACAATTTGTAGAGAATTTTTGGTAAATTTAGGTAACTGTATTTATTCATCTAATTTCTAAAAAAAAAAAGATCTTAGAGTAGTTTTTTAAATGTCAATATCGGGGCCAATGAATCATGTAAACAATAAATATTTCTTAATAACGTTATGTAAATCAAACATATTCCTTCTAAATCGATTTTTTAACGAAAAGAAAAGTCGCCTTTCAAGTCATATTCAATACGGAATTCGGTGGGATGCCGTGTAAGAAGTAACCTTTGTTTATCCGAAAACGCCGCACTGACAATCGTCCCTGTTTACTCCGGTGCAGAACTCGCGCCGGCCTCAAACACCGACTCGACGACGAGACATCCGCTGCTGTTCACTAGAGTACAGGAATGAATCGCGTTATCTCAACTGCTCACTGATATGTGCCCAACTTTCTTTCTTAACAGGGGCCATTTTCTATTGCTGATACAGAACGAAAAATGTGATCTGATCCTAGATTGTAATGTTTTCGAGTGAATTAAGTCGTAGTTGTAAGTTTTGTAATATTCGTAGAGTCCATCTGTGGGTTTCCATATGTTGTGCTAATTCTTTGTTGCTAAATGACAACTGTAGAATAACTATATTGACTGGTAACATAAAAAGTCGTGATGAAATATGTTCAAACTGCATCGGTCGTCAGTCCCGAAACTTATAAATTACTTAAAGCAACCTAACCTAAGAAGAATACACACACCCATGCCAGAGGGAGGACTCGAACCCCAGACTTTATGTTACGGTAGTAACGCTAAAAGTGGGCCTTTGCGATCGACTTTTGACAGCTCGAAATTTAACTGAAAATACGGCTTAACCATTTATCTGACACTGAAATTGAATAACCGAATTTGTAGAGGAGAAAATTCTCTATAACTTTGCTCCCCTATGTTTTTTTCCATACCCGTATCCTTTGAGAGATATTTGCGAAATAACGGAGATTTGTAGAGCTGGGTTTGAACGTGACTCGAACTGTTCGATCAATTTACGTCATAGTACGGGAAATCTCGGGATATGGGAACATTCGATCACGGCGCTATCTGGCAATGTCAGTACGTACTATCACTACGATTTACAGCGATAATATTCATAAATATTTTCTGCGCTGTCCAGTAAACTACTAATAAAGAAGATTGTGTCTTTAATGTATTATGGGTAATAATAAGTATGAAATGCAGACTGTAGTAGCAGGTCATAATTAAAAAAGCAACGAATTTAGGCTATACGTAAACAACAGCAATCGCGATTTAAAATTCTAGTGCTGCGATCTAGCGGCGCCTGTTGGTACTTCGTTAACAGCAGCTCGTGCACTGTTCATTCCGTGGTTGCAATTACAGTTCATTTTTGTATGAATTATTTCCGTTATTGGGTATTAAATTTCTAATGTTTTCTCTATTCCATCTGTTTTAATCTTTCTTTCCATGCGTTTAAAAGGTGGTAACGTTTTTATCTGTTACTATTATTTACTATTACTTATTACCACATTAAACGTAATTTCTACTTATGAAGGATTCACAGTAGTGTAACATACTTCCAGAAACAACATATTTTCCTTTGACTGTTAGCTTTGCAGTAATTTGATGCAGTAATCCTGTTATAGTAGCAGATATTTTGTTTATCAGTGGATCATATTTTGTAGTGATATCAGGCAGGTCACTTATGCACCGTTTCAAACAAAATATCCAGTTTATCATAGTGACGCCCTTTTTTTACATGTACTTATACCTCGTATGAAATCAGTTCTTGTCGGTCGCGGTGGCCGAGGGGACTAAGGCGCCCCAGTCACGGTCTGCACGGCCACTACGGCTGGGGGTTCGAATGCCCCCTCGGGCATGGATATTTGTGCCGTACTAGTTCGTAAGTAGTTCATAAGTAGTTTGTAAGTTTAGGGACTGATGACCCCGTAGTTAAGTCCCATAGACTATACAAACATTTGAACATTTGAAATCAGTTCTTAGCAAAGCAATAGCCCGGTAACTTCAAAATTTCCATCGTACTGTTTGCAGATACGCAGCTCGAGACATTTGATATCTGAGTGTTCGAATAGTTCGATACTGTATCGAGCTCTCCGCTGTATCGGGAAATCCCGAACATGTTCGAACGCGAGTACCGTTTGCCCAGCCCTAGAGTTTTGACACCCTCCATTGAATTGACGAAACCAAGCCGTTCGGAGATGTCGCGTGACATTCCACGCCCAGAAGTCTCTCTGCCATACGCCATCTTGCGTTGCGTATTTTCTTATTGTAACTTACACGTTGGCATTTCAAAGCAATGGCGCACTGAAGAATTAACAAAAACACGTAGTTCTTCGCACGATAAATGATATTCTAGTGTCTAACTCAAAACGTTCAAATGTTTGTAAATCTATCGGACCAAACTGTGTGGTCATTGGTCCATAGCTTACAAACTACTTAAACCTAGGTAAACTAACGTAAGGACAACACACACACACACACACACACCCATGCCCCAGGGAGGACTCTAACCTCCGACAGCGAACAACCGCGCGTTCCGTAGCGAGGCGCTTTAGACAGCTCGGCTACTCCACCGCGGCTAAAGAACGCAACTTGTAATTGTTAGCCGTAGCGTAGTGTACAATGCGTTGGTGGGTTATGATCAAGGTTAGTGGTTCGGAACCCACCACTACCTATTTTTTTCCCTAAAACGGTTTTAGACACTTTTATTAATTAAATAGAGCTATGTACTCCAGTGTTTAGAACTGTGCATATGTAAGAATGCTCCCTCTAAAATGCGTGTTTGTTCTATTTCGTGAACATGCCGTGAAATACGTAACAACGAATTGAACAATGGTCTTCTGAAGCATTTGCACGTAAACTGGGAGGACACTGTAATAATGAACATTCTGCACAAAGTGCTGATACAGGTAGTTTCGTATATAAAGGAAGTCACAGATTTCTGTGGAAACCGTAGTTCCTTAATGAAACAGAAGGAAATTGTATACACTGCAACAAATTACCTTGTTTACTTTTTTCTAAGCGTTTATCCACTATTTGTGGAATATATTGAAAGTCATTAATTAGAATCAATGCATTTACTAAAATGTTTGACTTTGACATGGTTCCTATGGGAGCTTTTAACGTAGACGGTATTACCCTTCCTGTAGTTCAGATATGACTTCGTTTATGATACACCGTTCTGCGCTAAAATAAAGAGAAAATTGTATTTCAAACCGTGATTACGTTTTCTTTTACAGCTAAAATCACAAACGGAATAGCTGTGGTAGTACTGAATTCCACATACCTCAAGTACTCAATATATATACAAAGTTAGTACCATCAATACGTCATTTACAGCAGTCCCCCACGCAGGAGTAGCCGAGCGGTCTGGAGCGTCACGTTGCGGATCGCGCGGCCTCCCGCGTCGGAGGTTCTAATCCTCCCTCGGGCATGGATGTGTGTGTTGTCCCTAGGTCAGTTTAACTTCGTTTAACTAGTTTGTAAGACTAGAGACTGATGATCAACGTAGTCTGGTCCCGTAGAACTACAAACATTTTACAACAGTAATTTTTTGTAACTCTCCCCTTACAGACCTGTTTGCAAAAATAACGGCGATTTGACAGCCCCTCTTGATTTCTGGCTTGGGTGTGTGTGTGTTGTCCTTAGTGTTTAAGTAGTTTGTAAGTCTAGGGACTGATGAGCATAGCGGTTTGGTACATTAGGTTTACAAACAAACATCCATCCACATCCATTCTCCGCAAGCCATCTCACGCTGTATGGCAGAGGAACTTTGTGTATAATTGTCACATGCATCTATACCAGCGGCGCATGGGTCGGAGGAAACATGACTGCCGGTAAGGCTCTGCGTAGGTCCTAATCTCTAATATTATCTATGTGGTCGCTTCGTGAGATATAAGTGGAGGAAGCAGTATATTTGCTGACTTTTCATGAAACATCGGTTGTCGGAACTTCGTCAGAAGGCCGTACCCCTGTCCAAATCTTCTCGTTTGCAGTGTCTCTCACCGGAGTTTTCTAATCATGTCCGTTACGATATCGCTCTGTCACTATTCCTTGCATCATGTACCAATTCGCTACAGATCATTTTTGATTTCTACCCCTTTTCCAGTGTTGAGACCTCTCGATAAACTACAGTACCATCCGCAAAATGCCTCACTGAGCTTCCTATGTTATCTACAAGATCACGATCATGTCTATATATTGTGAAAAGCAACAATTCTGTACCACTCTCGTAGGGCACGCATGAGATCACTTGATCGTCTGAAGACGTCTCTCGGTTGAGAATGACATGCTGCGTCCTCGTAGCTGGAAACGCCGCAATGCAATCACACAGTCGGTCTGATATTCCATATGCTCGCACTTTGTTCATTAAGCGACAGTACGAAAGGGTGTTGAATACCTTGTGGAAGACAAACACGACATCTATATGTGATACTGTAGCCACTGGATCTCGTGGATGAAGAGCGCGATTTCTGTTTCACATGATCTTTGCTATCGGAAACCAGGCTGATTCTTATAAAGGATATTTAATATAATACTCGAACATATAATGTATTCCTAAATTCTGCAACGACCCGAAGTCAGAGATATAAACCTATAGTTTTGTACATCTGATAGAAGACTATTCTCATAAACTGAAATGACTTGGGCTTTTTTTCCAATCCTTAGGAACGCTTTGCTACTCTATAGACCTTCGGTACACTGCTGCTAGAAGGTGGGCAAGTTCCTATACATACCTATGTGAAATCGAATGAGTATCCAATCAGTTCAAGTGGTTTTTTCTCTGTTCAACGATTTCAGTTGTTTCTCTGCCCCTCTGACATTTATTTCAATATCTGCCGTTCTGTCGTTTGTACGATTATTTACAGGAGGAACTACAGCTTTGGTAAAAGAAATTTAGTATTCGCGCCTTTTTTGCATGTTATTCCCTATTGCAACGCCATTATGGCATGACAATGTCTGGATATCTCGTTTCGACCCGTTTTGACGTAGGACCAAAATTTCATAGGATTTTCTTCCGAGTCGATACGAAAAACAATAATTTCAAAGTCGTTGAACGACTTTCTCATGGCAGCCCTTACTCTATTTTTGTCACCATTGAACTTCCGGCTAAGTTTAGAATTACAGTGCAGTTCTCTTTGCTTTAGTAACAGTTTCCTTACTCGGTGGTTGAACCACGATGGTTCCCTCTCATCTCTCACAATTTTAATCAATTGATACTGTAAGGTTCTCTGGATCTGCCATCCGTCTTAAACATATTAGTCTCCCAGTTTGTATCAGGTCACTTAAAATCTACACCTAAAACTGTAACATGAATAGAATATCTTTGGCAAAAATTATACACTTGTTCCGCGACTACTGCTGTTGAGCCAGGTGATGTATAAACACTGTCATTAGTCCAAATTGTTTCATATTCCGGATATGTAATAATTTTACTCGATAGCATAGTATTTTTATTGCAATAAACACGCCTTCGCCTTCAGTGTTCAGCCTATGTCTGCGGTATACGTTCCAGTCCGAGTTTAGGATTTCATTATTGTTGACATCTGGTTTGAACCAGGTTTTCATCTGTAGTACGATGCCGATCGCGGTGGCCGAGATGACTGAGGCGCTCCAGTCACGGTCAGCATGGCCACTACGGTCGGGGGTTCGAATCCCCCCTCGGGCATGGATATTTGTGCCGTCCTAGTTCGTAAGTAGTTCATAAGTAGTTTGTAAGTTTAGGGACTGATGACCCCGTAGTTAAGTCCCATAAGCTTAACACACATTTGAACATTTTTCTAGTACTATGTGGGTATTGTGACTATCTAAAAGTGAGAGCATTTCTGGGATCATTCCATAGACGCTCCTACATTTAACTTTTACGAAATTAATCCAGATCTGACAATGCGTGGTAGGGTCCATGGCACGGGAAATTGTGCGAATATTATTCTGAGAGTAGATAAAATCGCAACACTGCAAAAGGGTAGCGAAATGCAGGAGGATCCGCATCGTACTGACGAATGGTACAGGCAGCATCAACTGAGCCTCAACATAAGCAAGGATAGGTGCCGCGTTTACGTAGACAGAAACAGCAGTACGAACTCTGGAAACAGTTACTTCCATGAAATATCTGAATGGAGACATAAGGGTCCATTTGAAGTGGTAGGACCATGTAAATTCAATCCTGGGTAAGGCAGTTTCCAGAATGCCATTCATTAAAGAAATCTTCAGGATGAGTAGTCAGTCAACAAAGGAAGTAGCTCACAAAACTTTTGTCTGTATATTGCTCATCAGTGTAGCATCTGTTCAAGTGTTCAAAACGTTTGTAAACGTACTGGACCAAACTGTTGCATCTGGAGCAGGTAGGATTAATAGAGGTCACAAGATCCAAAGAAGAACAGCACGCTTCGTTAGACGCTCATTTAGAAAGCGCGAAGGTGTCTCGGATGTTATTAGGAAACTCCAGTGGCAGACGCTGTATAGCAGTACGGGCTTCTGTCAGAGTATCGAGAGCGAGCCGTACGTTTCATGAAGAGCCAACCAACATGTTGCTTCCTCTTAGGTATATATCGCGAAGCGACCACAAGAATAAAGTTAGAGAGATTGGTGCCCACATTTTTATCCTTGAGTTTTAATAAAAAGTTAATTGCCACTCAACCCAATATCAGTGCAACCACGATTTATAATCGCAAACGCTGTCATTAACGTAGAAAACCTCGCAGTATTATAGCTTTTTTAATGAGCGGCGTTGATGTGATTTCAAGTGTGGTTAGATAAAGTTGGCAATGCCACATTTTTGGTGTGGTCTTTCCACAGTAATATCCATGCATGGGATTTTGGGTCAATGAATTTTTTAGTTTGCGACTTTACCTTGCCTGTGTAACAATGCAGTAGTTGGAGTAGACGAATCAGTAATTCTTTAAAAAGGTTTTATCTAACGTTTATAATAGATGTAGTCGACACCAGATAACTCAGTTGAATAATATTTATTCAAACAAATGTTTCCATTTATAGGAAGTGGACCTACACAAAAAATTATTTATTGTTTACAAGATACATAGAACCAAATATTGAAATGTTTTAAAAGACACTAAGACGATTTTTTAGAAAACAGTTAAAATATAGTTACCTAAATTTTCCAAATATTCTCTACAAATTGCAGGGATTTAGAAAATCAAGGAATACCTAAATCTGGATGGCCAGAGGTGAATTTCAACCAGTGTTCTCCCAAATGCGAGCCCAGTATGTTGCACTGCGCCACCTTGCTCAGTCTCGTATGTGCAACAATTAGGAAGATTTTGCCATTAGTCACTTCGGCTAAAACGTAAAAACGAGAATTTATGCAAGTACTCACAGATATGTGCATTGTTTGTGCATACTGTTTTTTAAGTATATTCATCAGACTGTTTTGTATTGTGAGGTTTCCCAATTTCAAAAAAAAAAAAAAAAAAAAAAAAAAAAAAAAAAAAAAACCAGATCACATGACAAAACGGATTAATTCATAACAGGTCCCGAATAACGTTACTAACACGTTTTGCTAAGTTATGAACCACTGATTATCAGTTATGGGTACATGTACAGGTGGAGGTATTGCGACCAATAACGTTCTTCCTTTTCAGTCACCAAAATGTATTTCGTTACGCATCGGAATTCATTTCGTTACTTTAAAAGGTTTCGCGGAGTAACGTATTCAACTGATAACGTTGTTCCAGTATCGTTTTTCGTTTTCTTTTATCCAATATTTGCGGAAAACACCGAAGTACTAATATTGGCATTATCTTCACGCTTCCGAGTCTGGTTTAAAGGTTACACAAAGACTTTTACTCCTCCAACACATCCTATTATTTGCAACGCAACTATCGTCTCACACTACTTGTTCAACAGATGTAATGTTAAGATCACAGGGCATTGGTAACACAGGAACTGTTTTCATGTTGGCAAATGCACTGACATCAGTTACGGTTTTCAGTTTTACTACTTTCCTCTCAATATAATTCCAACTCCTTTTGCAACCGCTAAACTCTAATGTGTCGCTCGAGCACATTCTCAAGTGAACTGAAAGTTCCGCACTCAACAAGTAATTGCTGCCATAACGGTGCTGCGTATCTAAAGATGCCTAGACCCGTACCTACAATTCCACATAACCTTAATGTGCGATAAATCTGTTGTGAAAAGTGTAGGAATGCTTTCTTCGCGTAGTGTACAATGCGTGGAGATTGCCAGTCACGCCGACGCAGCAGATGACCGCGCAGTCCGTTTTGACCCTTTTCCGAACTTTCAAGAATTCCAGCAACCACCTTCCTTGCAAATTCCAGTCCTTTCCGCTCCCCAGTGATCGACCACCGGCAGCAACCATTGGCGATACCATCCGGTCAGCAATTCGCACCTGAACAATGCAAGCAAATACCGCAGATTCAGCAATACCTTGGCAAGCAGACACGTTCTGTGGAACGCGCTGCCTAATCAGCTTCAGCAGTCACGTTGTTCAGTTAACGTGCTTCAGTGAACTTCGGATATTCACAGTGGTTAAAAGTTTACCAACTTCACATTTCCTCGTAACTAAGGTATTTAATGAGAATCTAGTGGTGAATGATCTCATTGGAGAATTAAACTCTAGGCAGTACTTTCGCCAAGGATACGCAGATGATCTTGTCATAGTAACACTTGGCAAATTTGCTGACACAGTGAAGGATATGGCACAAGGTGCTTTGGACATTGTGCAAGACTGGTGCAGAAAACAGGATCTGGGGGTTAGTCCTAAGAAGACTGTTGTTATACCATTCACAAGGAAACATATCCAACACTCAAGTTGGAATCTAAAGCTTTTCAATGAAGCGCTACCTGTGAAGGGGACAGTGAAATATCTAGGGATTACCCTAGATGAGAAACTGACATGGACCGCTCACATCAGGAATTTTTGCTCCAAGGCAAAAGGTACTCTTCTGAGTACCATGAGAGCTTGTAGCAAAAATTGGAGCCTGAGCCCCAAGGGTATACACTGGATATACACCACAGTGATTAGACCCAGGATCACCTATGGGGCAGTCGTGTGGTGGAAGAAGGTAGAACAGCAGGTTGCTGCTAAGGAGCTTGGTAAGGTGCAGAGACTAGCCTGCTTAGCCATAACAGGCGGAATTAGCAGCACACCAACTGCTGGGATGGAAACCATGCTGGATATGCCCCCATTACACCTTTGGGTCAAGATGGAGGCAACAGCTGGTGCATACAGACTCAAATCTGGCAACAACTGGAACTCTTTAGGATATCCAGGATCACACACTAAAATACTGAGTGAGGTAAATAGAGGAAAGGTTGGGGAAATGCGAGCTGACTATATTATAACCCCATACTGCTGCAACAAGCCTTTCAGTATAACAATTGGAAGTAGGGAGCAGTGGGAGAAAATAGTTCGACACCGTACGGGGGATATTGTCTGGTTCACTGACGGGTCGAAATCAGACCAAGGCGTTGGGGCCGGGGTATACGGGGTGCAGCCAAGACTGGAGGGCGTCATCTCTCTAGGGAAACTGGCCCGAGTATTCCAGGCCGAAATCACTGCCATCAAGGCGTGTGTGGAGGAGAATTTGCGTAGGTGCTACAAAGATCGTAGCATCTATATCTATTCAGACAGCCAGGCAGCCCTGAGATCACTGGCAGCTCCTACAACAAGGTCTAAAATTGTTGCAGAATGTCACAGGGTTCTGGTGGAGCTAGGAGAAAGCAATAGAGTAAACCTATTGTGGGTCCGTCTCCACTCGGGGATCAGTGGCAACGAACATGCAGACAGATTAGCCAGGATGGGGGCAGAGTCTCCATTTATTGGACCGGAACCTGTCCTGACAATCACCAAGGCAATGATCAAATTGGAGCTAGATAACTGGCTCAGAAGACAGGACGTAGAATATTGGACCAAAGTCCATCAGCAAAAACATGGCAAGGTAATGATGCCAAAGTCATGTTTTAAAAGAAGGTCTGCAATCCTGGGACTGAACAGGAGAGAGATTAGACTCATGGTTGGATTGCTGACAGACCATGGGAATTTCAAGAAACACCTACATACAATGGGAATAACAGAAGAGGATCCTAATTGTAGGATCTGTGATGACGGTGATGAAACTGCATCACATCTAATCTTCGAATGCATTGCATTGGAGAGTAAAAGGCACAGAACATTTGGGACAACCAGACCCGAAGAAATTGTGTCTAATAATGAACTGGTAAAGGGACTCCTTGCACTGTTCAAGGGCACTGGTTGGCTTTACTAGATATACAGGGAGCGATACGGCACAATAAACTTAGTTTCGGTACGGGCAGTGGCAGATTGGACCAAGACTGTTTTGGCTTCCCTGGAAAAATCAAATGAAATCAAGGTATGTAATGAACTCCTTTGCTAAGTTGTACAATCGTTTTACTGGACATCAGTCCTAGTAGATATTTCCTTTTTCTAGGTTTCCGCGCTAGTGAACTTTGGCTTAAAAATGGCTTAAAATTGTGATGCTACTTGGCGCCTCGGTTATGGGATAGTCGCCTATTCGGATACACCCTACGTCTAAGGGCGTTCTTTTTGAAAAATTGCCAGCAGTAGTGCACACACCACACTCCGTCGAAATCTCCGCAGAATTTAGCATCGCCATGCTTCAAGAGGAGGACTTGGCACTTCAGCAAACCGTTCGCCAATTAATGTCCTATGAACCCCTAACAAAAGTAATAGAAATGAAGGAAGTAAATCGCATTATATCCCATTTACTTGCGCAATTACGTAGTATAACTGACGCTGTCCCGCCTACGGGAGTAAAACGTGCATGGTTTAATATACGCAGCACTGTTTTGAAAACTGTTTTCGGAACACCGGACCACAGAGATGAAAAACATTGGAATCATGCTATAAGTGAACTGTCAACACTTACTCAAGGACTACATTCTACGGTCACTCACCAGCAGATTCGCTTAACGCACTTAGAGAATAATTTACTTGCAGCTACTAGAAGAATACAAGTATCTGCTAATGAGTTGTCACAGCATTATCAATCTTTAACAAACAGGAACTTTCCTCACTTCATCGCGCCGTCACTAACTTGACGAACACCTTCCAACTCTCTCGAAGTATACAAATTTTACTATTCAGTGTCAACACTGCCCAGTCACGCCTACAAATGCTACACAATGCCATTCAGTCAGGTCTACAGAGACGATTAAGCCCTCAGTTGCTACCCGCTGAATTGTTTCTTGATCTTCGACATAATATTTCCATTCAGTTATCAGCCCCCCAACAAATTCTTGCCCCAGTAACTGAACAAAGTCTCTCCCTATATTATGCCGCCGCCACAGTAACGCTTACACGAACAGAAACGCAATTAAGAGCACACATCTCGGTTCCAGTGTCATGTACCAACTGCAATTATGAATGTTATAAACTGCATGTTTTCCCTGCCATTTGGACTCCGTTTCGACAGTATATCACGCGGAAAACTAACGATTACCTCGTAGACAATTTCATACCACCCTCCGGAGTGATGAGTTCCATCAATGTCGTTTTGTCAGTACATATTTATGTCCGAATCTAATCATGCATACACGTACAGATTACTGTGAAATTTCTCTATTTCTATCAGAAGACGTTTCATCGTCATGTACTCGCTTGGTTACTCCTGTTTTAACCTCCATACTTAAGCCCGTAGGAAATACTTTATTGTATGCCGTACCGAACGCCACGGCGATTACCTTTTTGTGTTATGATCCACTACAAGGACCTCACACTTATCGTATTACGTTACAAGGAACTGGTTTAGTGTATAATATTACCCGCTGTGATGTATCCACACCTGCTCGGCGTATTGTCACATCCCATCGCACTTACGCATCCTTGAAGCTACCCCCTCCTGTTTTATATCTGCCAGAAATACCTTACCATGCCCACTTGCCCGAAGACTGGACAGAATTACCAAGATGGAATTCTACCCGGTTGGTACACTCATTAAAACAATTGGTCCGTAGGGAACACAATACAATTTCCCTCGACCGAGCCTTAGCGCACACAAATGCGAGGAACCAAAAGCAATATCAAATAAAGGTTTTGGCGCCCTCTATTTCCGCTCCTGTTCTGATCCTTATAATAGTAATCATCGCGTTCTTCCTCATAAAGAAGAAGCCCTGGAAAAGTCGGGATCCCGCTCGCGAAATTCCAGAATCCTAATCTGCTGAAATTTGCCAACTCTAGCCTACTAATTTCCCCTGTTCACATCTAAGCATATCTTAGTCATGAAGCAGTACTGACGTCACACTCACACCAACTGAATTTACTCTGGTAATCACATCATTATTCACCTCAATTAAGTACCAATGTTCACCTTTACTTAATGCCACTCAAATGTTACCACTTTCACACTAGTACTGCGTAGAATTATCATCAACCAGATATATTGTAATACACTCTCACTCTACACCAATGTATCTTTGTTTCACACGTCAATTATGAAACCAATGTAACTCAATTCGTATATACTTAAGCGCTATGTTACACATAACTCATTTATTTGATTGGATGTTGTTATTGCCAACTCAGTTAATAAAAACTATATTGCTACACCCCGTTTCATTATCATGATGCATCTTGATAACTACAATTTTACTACATTATTACACCTACATTCATTATACGAAATAAACAACACACAATCAGAAATGTTATAATACTCAATACTACCGAGTCTAGCTAGTGCCACTCAATGTTACGTATTGCATCAAATCAACCCTTTTGTGTTAATTGTTGTATCCTTTAGGAGCGTGAGTCCTAAATGGTTAACGTGCCATGAGCACCCCATTGTAAGGGTCGGTGGACGAAAATGGGCCACCACCCCACCATAAGCCCTATTTGATGCCCTCGCGGGTGAGTTTGAGCCATGTACAACCGCCACTGCTCTTCCCACGGGACGTCGGCCACCTGCACGCTGTGGCGCGCCCCTGGACCACGCCGCGCCGACGCCGTCGTGCGTCGTGACAGGGACGGGCACCGACCAGTAATGTACACTCAACCCATGTATTTCGGCCGTACGGCCTTGTGCGTCCAATCTAGTAACCGCACGTTATACAATCAACTTCAACAACTACCTCCAACCAATACTCCGAACTTATTCACTAAAGAAATTGCACTGATTTTAGTGACAGGGACAATTAGCATAGAACTAGTGTGTGAAACTAAAAAGAACTAAAAACCATATACAGTAGTATATTAAGAAATCTTAAGCTGATATGTTGTTAATTGAATATATATGTTAGGTTATTTGCCTACTGTTAAACATTTCTTGTTGGTTCACCTTTGTTTCTTATAATATTATGATATTTGTGTTAATGGAATGTACTGGCCCTCTGAATTAGCATCTAACGAAACCAATAATCATATCAACCCCCCCAAACACCCTTCTTCGGAATGGGGAGGGATTGTACGGATTGGCGCTCCTCCCCTGGCAATATGGTAGGGAAATTAATTTATTTTTTAAAAAGTTTTCCAAATGTTTAGCTTTCTCCCTCCGACTTTAACCATCGCCCGACTAAGTTGCAAGCCGTTGACTTGACATTCGGCTCCCTGGTCGCCACTCGTGGCCAATCAGGAGCGGCCCCGTGGGCCGGACAGCAGGCCTCGCGGAGCCGGCGATCCGGGCCGCCGCGCTCTTCCAAGCGAGCCGCCACCGCGTTCACACGTCTTTTCCTGCCTTCTCCGCTTCCCCCTCTTCTTCTATACCTCCATGTTGCTCCGTGACGGGCGCCAATCCTTCGTAGGCCTCATTTCCTGTAACTTATCTGTTGTAAGAAACCTACAAGTCTGCCAGTAAGCCCGCATTTCTCATTTAGCCGCCCCATCTAGCCCACAACTTCCGCTCAGCCACTCCTGACAATCGACACCTGGTACACTTAATTTAATTGATATCGTTACAATGGTAATGTTACACCGCATAACGTTTTAACAGATTATGACGTTTTCCGCTACAGTAGAACAATAACCGTACTATTCACATGAAACGTGGAACAAAACGGTTTATTAAATTACGGGTCCTGCGTAACGTTACTGTTAAGTCACGTTAAGTAACTTACCACATGACATGACGTGCGCGGCCTTTATTCTTATTGGCCCTGCGGCGGTATGATATGACGAGGGAGTGGTCTTGTCCATGTATCATTCCATGTGCATACTTTGTTTGCGTTCTAGGACACACTCACATGAAAGAGAAAAGATACAAATCTCAAATACATATATTGATTTTATGTCGCGGCTAGATCCAAAACATTTGCCTGTTGTTATAACAGTAGTGGTACCTCATGACACAAAAAATGAAATGTTTTTAAAATCATGTTGATCAAGAGTAAAATGATTTTCTTTATGTCATAAGTACTTGAAGTACGTTTGGTACATGCTAAGAATACACAGAATGTACTGCCTGTATGCAATAAAGGTTCCACTAAATGGCCAATAATTTTATCTGAATGCATGAAACAGGAAATGAAAGTACACGCTACTGCCTTTCCACCTATATGCAAACTGTTACCGGTTGAGTATTCAGGTTAGTACTCAGAATCAACACACTAAAATCATCGAAAACTATGTATTCCACCATATTGTAGCTGGTCTTCAGTTATCTACCCACATACTCAAAAGCTGGGTTATTTAACCCAGCACCACATTTATTCAGATATTTAATAAAATCAAAGTAACTAATTTCCCCATGAAATAAGAATTACGCTTCAACGTCATCATATTGTAGCCGTCTCCACATCAAACATCAACACTAATGGTATCTTATCCTAATGAAAAATACTAGTGTCTTTTTTACATCATTTCTATTTTCCGAACCTGTCCTTGACCACATTGTCTCTCTCAATCACGAAAAGTGCCTACGATGTCGACGGGATGTGAAACCCACAACTACCATCCTCCATTGAGTCTATAAAAATATTGTAAAAATGAGGAAGATTTTTAGGGATTGTGATGCATTGCTTATCATTGAGACTGTTGTTAAAATCGCAAATCACAGTTAACAAGCGTAGTCGCGCTGTGCTACAGAAGGAAGAGGTGAAGCCGATAAAACACCCACTGAAACTGTCTACCTCTTCAAGCCCGCTGCTATCCTGGTACTGATCGGCAATCAGCCTGTGTGACTGGCAACCCGTCAAGCACAGTAACGTCGCTGGTTGCCAGCCGATCAGTCAACTGGGCAATGTGTCTGAAGAAGACTCGAGGCCAACGAGAAAGACAGGCCGCGACGCGCACGTCTCGTCACGTAATCAAGGCAGTCCTGAGCTGGTGCGATCGCTAGCTGACTGGTCGGTAGGTATGAGGCTGTGGGCTGTGCCCCAGCGACCAGCCAATCAGCTAACAAGCGCTCCGGCTCAGGACTACCTTGCTTACATGACATGTTGTGCCCGCCGCGGCCTGTCTTTCTCGTTGGGCTCGGTAAAACGCCAAGTGGCACCAATAGCACAAACAAGGGCTCGCTGTGAGAGAACTACTTTCCTGCCGCCACATGAGAGAAGAGGAAGTGTTTCCTATTGTATCTCACGGTCCGCGAATACTTCAGCCGTGATGCGACCGGGGCAGGGCAGTTGCAGTCGCAGCCAGGACTTGTCCTTTCCTCGCCGCCGCCCCCGCCTCACTTGTGAGCAGCCGCGCCGCTCGCGGACACCGCCTGCCTCCGCAGCATCGCCGACAGTGGCAGGACTTCGCGCCTGCCGCGCTCACTGTTGGTCACTGTGCTTTTCTCGCCGAAGTAGGCAGACCTTGTTTGGTTTTTTCCATTAACTGTATGGACAGTACTTGTTTTGGTTTCTCCACACATGGTGTGCTATTGTTTATAATTAATGTTTAATGTTGGATTTGTAAGTAATTGTAGACGAACGATTTTGTTCTATAAACTGTACCTTTTCTTTTGAGGAATTCCGTTTTTATGTGTCGCGTAGTGGATTCGTTAGTGGCGACGAGGTGTTTTTTGTATGTTCTAATTCATTTGCTGTCACTGGCATATGCGAGTTAGGGAATTCATCATTCTTTTCAGAGCAGAGAATTTCATATTACATTATGCACAATGAATCATCAAAGAGATTCATTATGAAAATTAAAATACACAATTTTGTGTTTGTTCTACAGGTCTGTTTATTTTGTGAATCGATTTTCGGCTTATTAGGCCATCATCAGACATTTACTAAAGTTTAGTCAAAGATCTTGTCTTGTCATTAAAACAGAAGAGATGTGACATACACAAAAGTAAATTAACTTCTTTGATGGAGCAGTTACAGTGTAAATAAATATTTGGATGAAATCTGTAAATTAATAGTACTGAGAAAACGAAACATAAATAGAGAAACAGTGCAAAAATAAATTCTTGCTACATGACTATAGTGAGTAAAAATAAAGTTAAACAAGAATCTAATGTTTTAAGGGCTGTTCAAAACACTAGGTGACACAAATGTTAGAAATATTAGAAACCTGGCAGACTATTATAACTAAATAAACAGATACACAAAAATATAGGGGTTGGATAGGAGGATATAGGTCGGATGCATTGGAGAATTGAGAAGCTTAACAAATCGGAGGTATGGACATGAACTGTAAAACGGTGAAAATAAACATATTCAGTTATGGTGTTCACAATTAAATAAAGAATTACTGAACGGACAGAGTACACAATAATTTGGAATATTAGTACTAACAAAGAAAGATACAAAGCTAGTGTGATACAATGGAAAGGTGACTGGTATTGACACAGAAAGTAGGTAAACAGTGGCTGTACAAAATGTAAATTACATTTATAACTTTATATCAGTAAAGTAAACAAATGGTTTTGAAGGTAAGTATACAGAATTTCGTCAAAACTGTAACACAAACACACACACACACACATACACACACACACACACACACCAGGTAATGCGTAGGGATCCGGGCCATGTAATATTAGTCGAGGAAGTATATACTAGGACTTCTTTAGTTACATTTCAGGTGGTACAGACAAGCAGTCTTGCGAGCTACTTTTGGACACGTTCTCCGAAAACTGTCTTGAGCAGTTAAACCGGCAAACCACGCGCATTGGAAATATTTTAGATCTTATAGCTACGAACAGCCCTGACCTTATTGACGATGTCTGTGTAGAGACAGGAATTGGTGATCATGATATCGTCATAGCGTCGATGGTCACCAAAAAGTCATAAACCAATCGAGAAGGTTAGGACCGTGTTTTTATTGGGAAGAGCCGATAAGAAATTGTTAGGATCGCAATTAGAAAATGTATGGGCATCGTTTAGTTCCAGTACTATGGATGTAGACGAATTGTGGACTAAATTTAAGTGCATTGTACATAAAGTGTTAGAGAAATATGTGCCTGTAAAGCAGATTAAGGATGGAAAATATCCACCGTGGTATAATAACAATGTTAGAAAGCTACTGAGAAAGCAAACACTATTGCACTCTCGGTTTAAAAAAGGACACACAAATAATGACAGGCAAAAGGTAGTAGGGGTTCGTGTGTCTATAAAAAGATCGATGCGAGAAGCATACAATAATTACCACATAATTATCTTAGCAAAAGATCTTTCCGAGAACCCGAAAAATTCTGGTCCTATGTAAAACCGTTACACCATCCAGTCACTTTTTAATCATTCCTGATCATTAATAGAAGAAAGCAAACGGAAAGCTAAAGTTCTAAATTTAACCTTTAAGAAATCTTTCATGCAGGAGGACCGGATAAACATACCATCATTTGATCAACGTACTAATTCCGAAATGGAGGACATAGCAATAGGTATTTCCGGTGTAGAGAAGCAGCTGAGAGAGCTAAATACGGAAAAGTCTGCCGGTCCGGATTGAATACCAGTTCTGATTTACAAAGAGTATTCTGCGACATTGGCCCGCTACTTAGCTTGCATGATGGACAGAGTAGCTTGTAATTTGCGGCTGTTTCTGATGATGCTGTGGTGTATTACTGACTGTAATAGTATACATGATGACTTAGACAAAATTTCTAGTTAGTGCGAAGAATGGAAGCTACTCTCAATATAGAAAAATGTAAGGTGATACGCATGAGTAGGAAAACAATCCCCTAATATTCGAGAACAGTATTAGCAGTGAGCTTCCGTTCAAATATCTAGATGTAACATTGCAGAGCGATTTGAAATGGAACGAACATGTAAGGACAGTTGTGAGTAAGGCGGACAGCCGACTTCTATTTATTGGGAGAATTTTGGGACAATGTACTTTATCTGTAAAAGAAACCGCGTATAAAACGCTTGTACGACTACGTCTTGAGTATTGCTCAAGTGTTTGGGACCCGCAGCAGATCAGTTTAAAGGAAGACATAGAAGCAGTTCAGAGGCGAGCACCTACGTTTCTTACTGGTAGGTTCGACCAATGCGCGAGTGTCATGGAAATTTTCCGGCAACTCAATTGAGGATCGCTGGAGGAAAGACGACGTACTTTTCGTGAATTTCTGTTGAGAAAATTTAGAGGGCCGGAATTCGAAGCTGTAGTACGATCTTGCTGCCGCCTACTTACATTTCGCGTAGTGATCACAAAGACAAGATAGCAGAAATTAGCGTTCGTACGGAGGAATATCGGCATTCTTTTTTTCCACTCATTCTATTTGCGGTGGAACAGGAGAGGAAATGTCTAGTAGTGGTACATGTACCCTCCGACAAGCACCATACACTGGATTGAGGAGTATGTATGTAGATGTAGATATATAGTAGTTCCAAATAATTTTGAACTCCTTCTTTCGACGTTTAGCTGTTATAAAATGCGAGTAATGAACTATTGTCCTTTAAATGTTATCGGTCGAATTTAAGAGAAAATGTATTGGTACCATTCAACGACACAGGACTGGAAATTGTGATGATCCCGCTGATGCCAGCAAACAATGTAATCCTGCTAATATGCGGTAAAGCGTACTATTACACATTAACAGAACATGTAATCATAGGTAAATATACGTCATTGTGAAACTAAATACATTATTCATTTGAACCGTGAGCAAATCGTCAACATTACTACCAGACTAGCAGACAACCAAACAAAAGATTGCCACTTTATGAGATCAAGTGTACCGGTCTTGGTCTTTTTCCATCTCTGCAGTCTTTCATGACCTTTCGGTCATTGCCCCTTTTTTTCTTTACAAAGCAGGAATATATATTCAAAAGTTGTCTTTCATAACTTACAGTACAGCTTTTAACGGGATTATTATGGTTAAGAGACGGTACACCACACTCGGCGTTTCCCTTCCGCTACGAGTCCAACTAATGAGCTGCTCGCTTTGCCGCTCCCGATCAACAAGCGAGTTTCTTGCGCCTGCTGATCTGCTTTACCCCTACTGTTTCTTATCTTCATAAATGATGTAGTAGACAATGTAATCGGCTCTCATAGGCAGTTCGCGGATAATGATGTCTTTAAGTCAGCGGAAGGTAAAAAACCAACTGCAACATCATTCTGATAAAATACCTGCAAGGTGCGTATAGTGGCAATTGACCGTTAATAACGGTAAGAGCGAAGTCTTCCATATGAGCTCTAAAAGAAATCCGTGGAACTTGATTTACACTATAAATCAAATCTAAAAAAAAAAAAAAAGGTAAAGCAGTCAACAATCCGAAGATTGGTTTGAACACCACGGTGCTTTACTAGGCATGGTCCTGTTTTGGAGGTGGTATGCCGTTGCCTTCCTCCGACCTTCGAACTGACGTACCCAGCCAGTTATAGGGGGACCTACAGTTTAACGTGGGTTCCGAACCACGGTGCTACTCGGTATTTTTCACATGAGCAATACTGCCAGAGGTGAAAGAAGTGGAAAGTGACAGATACAAATCCTAGGACCTGGCGGGGATCGAACCCAGACCTTTGGATTTGTAGTCTGGCACTCTACCACTGTGCAACCGAGGCGCACAATCAAATCTACAGGTCGTTAATTAAGTAGTTCCCTATCATGTGGGACAGAGGGAGGATATAAAGCAAATTAAGAGGAGGGCAGCTCGTTTTGTATTGTCAGAAATGATGCGCGAGTTTGGGTGAAAATCATTAAATAAAACGGCGTTTCCACGAGATTCAATATCCTGTACCAATAATCCCTTCGAAATTCACACCTTTTATTTTAACACCCACTCAAATAGGGAGACGTCATCATTATAATTAAATTAGAGAAATGACATCGAAAACGTTAAAATTTTGGGGTTCCTAATAGAGAATGGAACGGCAGGGACGTATCATAAAAGCTGGTCCATCATATTTCGGGCTTGCAGCCGTAACATGTTGACGTCTTCTAAAGATATTTCGGCTGCTAAAATGCAGCTATCTTCAGGTGACTACGAGACTGAAGATTACTGGTTTTTTTTTTTTTTCTTTATTGTCGTTTCAATTCCCCTAAAAGAGGGGCGGGCCGGCAGCACTCACTGGCGCTCTTCGGCCTACAGAAATAAAATTTGTCAATGGAGAACATAAAAACACAACGGAGATAAAATTTTGGAGATAATACAGACATAAAACGGAGATTTAAAATGGAGATAAAACAAAGTACATAAAATGGAGGAAACAGTGGTGACATAAAACACTTGGAACGGCGAAAGTGGTGAATAAAAACAGTTGATCGAATGTCAGTGGCGCACACACACAATTAAAATGAGCATAGGGCAGCGGTCATGGTGAGACCGTCCGCTATTTGGAGTTAAAATAAAAAAAAAACACAACACACACTTCGAGAGATACACAAATAAAAGCTGATGGTGTCGGCTGCGGGTTGGCCGTCCACTGTTGTAAGATAAAACAATTTAACTAAAACACACCACACTTTTCGAAGCACAAAGGAGGTTCCGTAGATGGTGGGGCACTGACAGCATTTGAAGATGTGGTGTGGGGGGAAAAGGGGTGAAAGGAGATGGAGAGGGTGGGGAGGAGCCACAGAGCCGGTAGGGAAGGGACGGGGGGGGATGATGTCCCAGGAAGCCACGGGGAAGAAGGATAGGGGAGGGCGGTAAGAGGAGGAACCGGAGGGACGGAGGAGGGGAGAAGGGACAGGAAGGGAGGGATAGTCGGGGCCCTCAGGGAGAGAAAGGGGAGAGGGAGCAAGAAGAAGGATCAAAGCTGGTATGAAGGGTAGATGTCAGGTCGGAGGGCATCATCCAGGAGGGGGAGGGTACGGAAGTTGCCACGGCAAAGGATCCGGAGGGTGGACAAGTGGAGAGCAGGGGGAATACAGTGGTGGAGGCGCGGCAATGTACCAGGTGCAGAGAGGAGGGGATGGACTAGAGGATTAGGCGGATCTGATTTGCGGGATATGTAACGGAGGCGGAGATTTTCAATAAAGAGAACGAGTCTGGGGAAAGTAATGAGATCATAGAGGATCCGCGTGGGGGAAGGGGGATAAAGTGGAATACGGAAGGCGAGGCGGAGGGCATGGCGTTCCAGAATCTCCAGAGATTTGTAGAAGGATGGGGGAGCGGAAATCCAGGCGGGATGGGCGACACAGAGGACTGGGCGGATGAGGGATTTGTAGGTATAGAGGATGGTAGAAGGGTTGAGGCCCCATGTTCGGCCAACAAGGAGTTTGAGGAGGCGGAGGCGGGAGCGGGCTTTTTCTTGGATAGCGCGTAGATGGGGAGTCCACGAGAGGGTGCGATCAATAGTGAGGCCCAGGTACTTTAGGGTAGGGGTGAGACGAATGGGACGGTTATGAAGGGTCAGATAAAAATCTCGGGGACGGAAGGAACGGGTTGTACGACCTACGATGATCGCCTGGGTTTTGGTAGGATTTATAGACAGGAGCCACTGCTTGCACCAAGCGGCAAAGAGGTCAAGGTGTTCTTGGAGCAGCCGGTTGGAACGGGCAAGGGTGGGAGCTAAGGCAAGGAACGCGGTGTCGTCAGCATATTGGAAAAGGTGTACGGGAGGGGCAGGCTTAGGCATATCCGAGGTATACAGGAGGTACAGGAGGGGAGAAAGGACAGAGCCATGGGGCACACCAGCAGAGGGATAAAAAAGACGGGAGTCGGTGTTGTGGACGGTAACATAGGTGGGGCGGTCGGAGAGGAAGGAGGCAATGACCCGGACGAGGTTGATGGGAAGAGCATAGGTTTGGAGTTTGAAGAGCAGGCCAGAGTGCCAGACCCGATCGTAGGCCCGTTCGAGGTCTAAGGACACAAAGATGGCGGCATGACGGGAATTTAGCTGGAGGGAAAGGAGTTGCGTAAGTCAAAGGAGTTGGTCGTCAGTGGAGAAGGAAGGACGAAAGCCACATTGGGTGTCGGGGAGAAGGCGGTGGAGGTGGAGGTGGTGATGGATGCGACGGGACAGAATGGATTCGAAGACCTTGCTGAACACTGGAGTGAGGCAAATCGGGCGGTAGGAGGAGGCATCAGAGGGGGGTTTGTTGGGTTTTAGGAACATGAGGACTCGGGAGATTTTCCACAGGCGGGGGTAGCAGCCAGTGTAGAGGATGGTGGTATAGAGGGAAGCAAGAGCGGTGAGGAAAGGGAGGGGACATTCTTTGAGGTGGCGGTATGTGATGCGATCGTGGCCGGGAGCTGTGTTGCGTTTGGTGCGCAGTATTAATTGTATGTCGTGTACAGCGATGGGCGTGTTAATGTCCGATGGGGGGATGTGGTCCAGGTAATGGAAGCCAGGAGCCAGGGGTGGGATGGAGACATCGGTTTTTTCATGGACATCTGGGAACCAGGAATAATCAAAGTTAGGATTTTCAGGGATGGAGAATACATCAGAGAGGAAAGAGGCAAAATGGTTGGCCTTACTGGCATTATCAGGAAGGGGCTAGTCAAGGTGGAGGAGAGGGTATGTGGGCATAGGTTTCGATCCAGTGAGGCGGTGGAAGGCGTTCCAATACCGAGACGAGTTAATTGGGAGGTGGGCATTAAGCCGTGTCACTGTCTGATGCCAGTCCCGGCGTTTTTTGGCAGTCAGGAGGCTGCACACGTGTCGCTGGAGTTGCCGATGGCGGAGGAGTGTATCCCGGTCACGGGTTCGCAGGAAGGAGCGGTACAGGCGGCGGGATTCCCGCAGAAGAAGGACAGCCTGTGGAGGAAGTGTGGGACGGTGCGGCTGGACAGCTTTGGTAGGGATGTGCGAATGGATAACATCAGACAAGGTCTGCTGAAGGAAGGAGGCAGCTTGGTCGATATCATCGGGAGAATGTAGGGGGAGATGGTGGCTTTCGACCTGATGGGTGATGGAGAGGCGAAAGGCATCCCAGTCTGCTCGGGAGTAGTCATGGACGAGTTTAGGAGGTGAAGGTGGGCGAGGATTCTGTGGGCGATGGACATTGTGTGTGAGGGTAAGGAGAACAGGGTCGTGATCACTGCCTATGGGGTCAAGAACGTCGGCGGTGATGCGCCCAAGGAGATTGGGAGAGACAATGACGACATCAGGGGTGGTGTTGCTACAGGGTCGGGAGTGGCGTGGGAGTGGGGCAATGTCGCCATTGATGGTAGGAATGAACTGATGCCACCGACGGAGTTCGGCAGGAGAGCGGGAGTGGATATTGAGATCAGCGGCGACCACGTAGGTTGTGAAGGTGCTATCAATGTGAGCAAGGAAGTCATAAGGGATGGGAACATGGGAGCGGATATAAATAGTAGCATAGGTGACAGTGAGGGAAGGGAGGAAGAGGGTGAGGATGAGATGTTCATAAGGGATGTTGAGGAGGGGATGTGGCCGAACTGGGTGGTGTCGGAGATGGCCGAAAGCCACTCCACCTCGTGCAGGGGGATGGGGAGAGTCGTGACGGTGTAGGATATAGGGTGTGGTACTGACATGTATGTGAGGGAGGAGGAAGGTTTCGTTGAGGAGAAAGGCATCCACGCGGTGTTGGTTTAAGGTGTTCATCAGGAGGAGCTTATTGGTGGGAAGGGAGCGAATATTGGAGTACAGGATGTTAAATCGTTGCTGCGCCATAATGAGGTTGAAAGGTGGGGAGAGGGAGAGGAAAAGGGAGCGGGTGTGGGGACTAAACTAGGGTTTGAGGACGGTCGGTTCGGGAGAAGGTGAAGTGGATGTGATTTTGGGAGGTTGTAGCCTTAAAATCAAGGTTGAAGAGGGAGCGAGCGGCCAGGGAGACTTGGTGGAGGGTGTGAGGGCGCTGGAAAGGGTGGATATTTTGGAGGACAATAGTCAGGAACCGGATGACGTCCTCTGCTGTGGGGGGAGGGCATAAGGAGTTATTAGCGGGGATTGGGGGATCAGTGGGACGGACAGGGATGGTGAGTTCTTCTTTGGTGGGAGGGGGGCGGGACTTACATTTGTAAGAGTAGGTGGGGTGTGCCCCACCGCAGGTATTACAGGAGGGGGTGGCGGCGAGGTTAGGGCAATTGGTTTGGAAGTGTTGGCCTTTGCAGTGGGGGCATACAGGAGGGAGACGGCAATTTTCGGTCAGGTGATCATTATATGTGAGGCAACAGGAGCAGCGGTATGACTGGGGAGGTGCTCGGGAAGGTTCCACCTGGTGAAGGCGGTTATAAATGAGGGCCCCATTGTGGAGGAGGTGGTTGATGGATGGCGCGTCTTCTGTGATGACGCGCATGAGGTAGGTGGGGCCCGTCGCATTGTTAATTCGACGAGCTGAGCGGATGGATAGGCGGGGATCCCGCCGGAGTTCGTCCAGCACCTCTTCCTCTGTGATCCCTGGGTTCAATTTGGTGATCACAGCAGTGAGCGTGGGAGGACGACGGGGAGGAGGGGATTGGCGATTGGAGGCTGGAGGGGGGAGGGGGACAAGGGTGGCACGGGGTCCAAAGTGGACGCGGGGGATCTTGTGGAGGAGCTGTGTGTGGAGGTCGGGGTCAGGTGATTTGAGGAGGACAGAGTCCCTCCGTGGGACGATTTGGGAGATGGGGGCAGAAGGAGCATACTGCCGAAAGAGGAGAGTGAGGGCACGGCAGTCTAGGAGTTGGGCGTCAGGGTTATTGAGGACGAAAGTGTGGAGAGCAGATGGTTGAGAGGGGAGGAGGGGTGGCGGGGGAGGTGGTGCAGGCGGGGTAGGGGGGAGAGGGGCAGCTTCCATCGGGACCGGTGGGCCAGTGGCGAGAGGGTCGGCGGGCTTTTTCGTCACCGAGGAGGTGGCATCTGTGGATGCCCGTTTTGTCTTCTTTGGTTTTAGGAGGGCTTGGGAGGCAGGAGTGGGGACAGGGGAGACTGGAAGGTGGCGCGGAGCCGGCCCTGCGGCTGCGTCGTCGGGTGGGAGAGGACTGGAGTCGACTGCGGTCTGCCGGGTGCGAACCGCGGCACGGTCACCGCGGGAGTCGGGGAGGGGAGGGAAGGAATCGAGTGGGGGAACGGAGGAAGGGGCAGGAGAGTGTGGGACGAGGGCAGCGGCTTGTGTGGGGGCAGAGGAGAAGGCGACGGTGGAGGGAGTGGTGAGGGTGAGGAGGGAGGGAATTGTGGCAGGAAGAAGAGGGGAGGATGTGCTCCAGGTAATGGTGGTGGGGGCATGGGAGGGCGAAGTAAAAATGATGGTCGAGGACACAGTGGTAGGGGGCAGGGTCGACATGGCAGAGTCGTACAGTCACGTTAGCTGTAGAACACTGCTCCAGGATCAGCGGCGGCGGCGGACGTCCCTCCCGGCGGCCCAGGTGGGGGCGGGAACGGCGCGGCGCGGCGCGGCGCGGCGCGGCGGCGGCGGCGGCGGCGGGACGCGCTCCGACGGGCTGGCGGCCGGGCAGAGCGCGCTGGGCGGCGGTGAACCCGGCGTGGGCCGGAGGAGCTCCGTTCGGGGCGGCGGCGGCGGCGGCGGCGGCGGCGGCGGCGGCGGCGAGAACACCGGAGGCGTCGGACGCCGACGGTGCGGCGACACGACGAATACTGCAGTCCGGAGCGGCCGGGCGGTGGGGCCCTGATCGGCAGTCGGCGACAGCGGCACGTCGCGGCGGCAGACAACAGCCGAAGACGATAGCACACAAACGTAATAATAACTGCGAAACACGAAACAAATACCGCACTAGCAACGTAGTAAGAACGATCGTTCTGAGATTACTGGTGCGCGTCGTTCTTTATATTGGCGCGGCGGCGCCTGCGCAGTGACAATGGCTACTAGCGCGCCGCCTATCGATTCTGGCGTGCTCCGCAGCAGAAGCGGGTCGCGTCTGCGTAATGCTGTTCTTACATTCGCGCCATCTGTCGGAATGCGCCTTCGCGCATCTTAAGCGCGGTGGTCGAAAGAAATCACTTTTTTTGTCAGAGGTCGCACTAGATGTAGACCTCAGGGTATCATGCTTTATCCATTTGAAAGAAGCCATCCCGATTAATCAGGTCTTCTGTCGACAGTATTTCAACGAAATCCTTAATAAGCGAATCCCAAAAGGATCTTGTCGTTGCCAAAATGATTAGCTATTCAGAGCATTCACACAAGGTTGGCGCCGCTGGCGACACCTACAACGTGCTAACATGAGGAAAGTTTCCAATCGATTTCTCATACTCAAACAGCAGGTGACCGGCGTTGCCTGGTGAAACGTTGGTGTGATGCCTCGTGTAAGGAGGAGAAATCGTACCATCACGTTTCCGACTTTGATGAAGATCGTATTGTAGCCTATCGCGAATGCGGTTTATATTATCGCGACTTTGCTTCTCTCGTTGGTCGAGATCCAAGGACTGTTAGCAGAATATGGAATCGGTGGGTTCAGGAGTGCAATACGGAACGCCGTGCTGGATCCCAAAGACCTCGAATCACTAGCAGTCGAGATGACAGGCATCTTATCCGCATGGCTGTAACGGATCGTGCTGCCTCGTCTCGATCCTTGAGTCAAGAGATGTGGACGTTTTCAAGACAACAACCATCTGCACGAACAGTTCGATGACGTTTGCAGCAGCATGGACTATCAGCTCGAAGACCATGGCTGCGGTTACCCTTGAAGCTGCATCATAGAGAGGAGCGCCTGCATTGGTGTACGCAATGACGAACCTGGGTGTACGAATGGCAAAACGTTATATTTTCGGATGAAATCAGGTTCTGTTGACAGCATCATGGTCGCATCCGTGTTTGGCGACATCGTGGTGAACGCAATGGAAGCGTGTATTCGTCATCGCCATACTGACGTATCACCCGGCGTGTTGGTATGGGATGCCAGTGGTTACACGTCTCGGTCATCGATTGCTTGCTTCGACGGCACTTTGAACAGTGGCCGTTACATTTGAGATGTGTTACGACCCGTTGCTCTACCCTTCTTTCTATCCCTGCGAAACCCTACATTACAGCAGGATAATGCAAGACCGCATGTTGCAGTTCCTGTATGGGCCTTTCTGGATATGGAAAACGTTCAACTGGTGCCCTGGCTAACACAACATCAATATTTCTCACCAACTGAAATCGTCTGGTCAATGGTGGCCGAGCAACTGGCTCGTCACAATACGCTAGTCACTACTCTTAATGATCTGTGGTATCGTGTTGAAGCTGCGTGGGCATCTGTACCTGTACACGCCATCCCATCTCTGTTTGACTCAATGCCCAGGCGTATCAATGCCGTTATTACGGCCAGAAGTGGTTGTTCTGGGTACTGATTTCTCAGGGTCTATGCACCCAAACTGCGTGAAAAGTAAATCACATGTCAATTCTAGTATAATATATTTGTCCAATGAATACCCGTTTATTATCTGCATTTCTTCTTGGTGTAGCAATTTTAATGGCCAGTAGTGTATTTCCTTCGACAGAAACCGGCACTTGGAATGCGTTAGATGAGGAATTGATAGGTCTAATAGATGTAAGGACAAAACTATGAACTAGCAACAAATTCAGGATTTTAAAGGAGTACAGACGTTTAAACCTGAGACTGACAGAAAATGTATATGACCCCACTAAGGGTTATATATGGCAACACATCCGGAAGCCCCACCGGAAGTAGTGACAATATGGACAGAAATAATGTTCTGTTTCAGGTTTAGCCAACATGAATTTTGCTGTTAGTGTATGATGTTCTCAGATCCCTGTTACAGATAGGCCAAAATCCTTTAAGGCTGATATTGCTTTGTTCGATGACATTCGTCTGAAAACATTTTGGGCGGCTCAGTGGATTAGTATTTGTGTTTCAGTAAGTAAGTTATTTATCTCCTCAGACGATGGCATTTCGAAATGGAAAGTGGATGGATTATCCATAAATCGAGAAGAAACGAAAGGAACTGGAAGACAATATAATTGAACAGATAGGGGTAATAGAAGATGATATGACAATAGACGATACCCTCGCAAATATCAAAACCGCTTGTTTCTCCCAATTAAGAACTGTCACGTTTAAGTATCGATTACATTTATGAAGGAAATATAAGTATTTATGCTGTAACGGTTGATATTAATGTAAAAAATTAGATCAGACTTGCCGAAATGTTTGTCATAGAGTATGCTGAAATTTTCACTGAACTCTTCATGGTAGCCACTATGACGCTCTAATTGGCGAAATTCATCATTGCCTCTTATTCCACTTCAGAAATGAACATTTGAATAACAAATGCATTTAGCTTGTTTTATAAATTTGTGTTAGAAATACTTCGTTATATCTATAAAATTTACTTTCGTTATGGAAATTCGATTTTACAGTGTAATAAATTTAGGAGTTTGAATGCATAAATAGAAAATACTCCTCTCAGTGTGATCCATAACGTAAATGTCATAAGTTTTCTGTCATCAGTGAGTCTGATTGCCTTTAATTATTGTGTTACTCGATTTAGGTCTACGTTTATGGAGAGAAGCAAGTGAAAGCACCGAAATTAAGCAGGACATAATTGAGAGGCAGGTACCTGAATTACGAGAAGAATGATTACTCACCGATATCAAGTATCCCAATGGGAATAAAAATGTATTACACCTTCATTATAGTACTTGGATAATGGAGAAACAGTCTCTAGTTATTGGGTAACACGTGTGGACGACATTGCGCCCAGAAAACCGCTCTTATATTTGTCGGACAATCTGAACATGCAACAGAATTGAGAACATCACACTGGAAACTACAAAATAGTCGCTGCCCACGCAGGAGGGGTGGTTGGAATAGAAAGATGGCCTCTTTACAATATCTAACTTTCTACCTGCAACCTATTATTTGGCAAGGTGTTGTTTTCGCCATATTCAGTTGTGAAGTGGAAACAGACAATTTTGATATCAGAGCGGTTATATTCTCAGACTTCAAGTTGAATGTAATGATTCCAGTTGCAAAGACGTATGAGTAGTTGTGATCAGTATAATAAGAAAGTTTTGAAAAAAAGCAACTCGTATTGTATACAGAATGACAGCAACTTCCAGAGAAATGCAGGAGTATTTGGGGTAATATTGATACTTCGACACATTTACTAAGGCAGGGGTGCAATAATGACGCGACATCTTCACTAACCTTTTCCGTTTTCGCTGTGGATAATTTTCATATACTGTAACAAAAATTGTCTTAAGGGGCAACTCATAAATTTAAATTTCACTATGACAGCAACATTTGAATGATGACGCTCGACAAGACATACTTACTCCATAGAAAACGTAGCTCAATCTCACAGATTCATTGCATAATTGGGTGATGGCTGATATCCGCTGCGCGGCGTAGTGGTGCGGTATAGACTCAATGTCGATCAAACAGCTGGGGGACCGAGGTGTTGCAGGCAGGAGTGTCCTAGTGCAAAGCTGCTTGCTGGCAGTGGGCCATGTCTTCTGTACATGACACCACCAGGAATACACACCGGCTGCTAATGCCCAAGAGAACAACTTACGAGTCAATTTTTCGAGTTTGCAGTGGTTGCTGTCCATGACTGATGGTGGACTTTGTTGCCGCAATTAGCATTGGGCATGGCAACCGGACGTAAGTAATCAGCATGTAAACCAAATAGTAACGTAGTCAACAAATTCTTCAACACAAGGAATTAATTATCTCACACGCGAGTTTAACACAATTTACATTTCTAATGGTTATTTTCCCAATCGTTCGATTGTAACCTTGATTTGATGCCAGAAAAATAACAGTTCGTAGTAACTGACTGAAAATAATGGAGTAAACCAACGACCGGAATTTTCCTGTTTCTAATTCACGGTGTAATAAAAAAAGTCATGAGCTGTCCGTATAATGGTGTTGCACACGTAAGACGGCATTAACGTGAGCCTGAGTGCATGCCAGCGATGGTGGCAGGGCACTTAAAAACGTGTTAGTGTTTGCTGTGTGTGCATCAACGGTCTGTCTGTACCCATTCACAGACGATGTACAATATCACGGAGAAGACCCAAGATTCTTACAAATCAATGTGTCCTCCTGGCTTCATGTAAATAGTTTGTTGTTTCTCAGATGTAGTGACAGGTTATACAGAGCGAAAATGTTTACCCAAGACCATGGCAGGGCCAACGGCAAACGACATGACAAAGAGAAGATCGTTATTTGTCTGTAAGTGCACGCCAGAAGTGCTAATATACTGCACGGCAACTTCAAACTGACCTCGCAGTATTCACGAGAGGGGTCGTAACAGGTGACAATTGGACGGTGTTATGCATCAGTTAACCAAGCGCCAAAACTGGATGTCTAGATATTAACGAAAACGCGGAAATGTTAATATAAATTCAGCGGCTACACCAAATCTAGATTTCGACGCAGTAAAGTAATGATCCTGAATTAAATTTACAAGCTCATATATGCAAAAACGTGCGCCTCGGTTGCACAGTGATAGAGTGCCAGACTACAAATCCAAAGTTCGCGGGTTCGATCCCCGCCAGGTTCTAGGATTTTTCTCTGTCACTTTCACTTCTGACAGTATTGCTCATGTGAAAAATACCGAGTAGCAACTTGGTTCGGAACCAACGTTAAACTGTAGGTCCCCCTATAACTGGCTGGGTAACTCAGTTCGTAGGTCGGAGGAAGGCAACGGCATACCACCTCCAAACAGGACCATGCCTAGTAAAGCATTGTGGTGTTCAAACCAATCTTCGGATTGTTGACTGCTTTACCTATATGAAATGCACCGAAACTCAATATTTATACAAAAATGGAGCTTCGTCATTTGATGCTTGTATGTGTATTTTTCATTTCTGCATTTTGTATGAACTGACTAAAAGGCGAAACGTGTCTCTTAGTCAAGTGATGCATTTTAGAGGATGATTTGGTGACATTATTCTTTCACAAAATACAATATAATTGTATTATTTCAGGCTATATACTGTTACATGTAACCGATACAAGAAGACGTAACGTCCCTATTCGATGTTTATGCCTTTTATAGGCTATTTAGTGCACTAATAAGTCATAAATAACGGAAGTTTTATGTAAACCGCTCCGTATATATTCCGAAAATAATTTATTGTTTCTAGTGCAATTATAAAAAAATAACTGGAAATAAGAAATGGTGACACTAAATAATAAATTATAAGGGGCATCACGGTGTAAATGTATCTTACTGACGTACGAACATAGGTACTAACATTCCTTCCGAACAGTTACACACGTCATTTGAATATATCAGAAATTGACACCTATCACAACATTACATAGTTACTGCAGATATTTAATGTAAATAAACAAAATAGATATTTTTATTACGATATTTCATTATCAATAGTAAAATCAAGTTGTGAGCAGTCGGAACCCATCAATTTCATCCTCGAAATCAGGGTGGCTGATAAGTTTGCGGTAAAAATCCTGTGCGTTCTTTGGATTGAAGTCCATTAGAGATTGAATGTCTTTTAGCTTGGCTTCAGAGATTGGCTTTCCACTTGACCATAGAGGCGTCATCAGGGCATTCAAGTTACCTTTGTTCCGCATTCGAGGTGGTCGACCTGCTGATTTCTTCCTAATGTCGACCTCACATTGCTCACCATAAAAGTCAGTTTTGAACACTAGATTGAATGGTTTGGCTTTAAACAGGTCTATCTCAGTTTATTTTCTCGTTCCTTGAGTTGGTTCTGCGATTTACTACCTTTTTCTATATTTTAAGTACTCTTGAAATCTTCAACATTCGTTCTGTGGACTGTAAGAGGGTTTCGTTACAGTTTGAGAGCGCATTCTATTTTTCCCCGAAATCGCTGCCATTCGGGACGAAGCTATGTCTGGGTATAAGAACCCTCTGTCTTATTGTGTGCAATATAGGATGTTGTTCTAAAACTGCTTTTGGCATTACAACCATCTTGATGTTTCTATTCTGTCCACCGCAAGAATTGGACCACAAAATTACTCCTTTAGCTGTCGATACCTGTTCCATTAAATGCTTATGTAAACAATATGCTACTTCCTGTGCTCACTTCCTGCCTCAGCTTCCAACCAGGCGTAGCAGCCCCCCTTTGCATTAGTAGCATTACGAATATCTAGGTTATATAGCCTCAACTGTCGCTTGTGGAACACAATGTTCGTAGGAATTCTTGGTAGAGGCAATATTTTTTCATCGCCCTTTTCTCGTAATGTATCTGAAGATTTCAGATAGCCAACTGATGCAAAACGAAGTCGCAAGATAGGGCTGTTAGTCAGCTGATGAAAAATACAATAATAGCGGGGAGTTTTTGGCGCTTGGTTCAAATGTACTTTCTCTAGACGAATCGACCGTACACGTATGAAACAATTTTTTTCTGGATAGTTTACACCTCCATACAGAACCCACTACCAAAATCTAAACAGACACGCAATGGCGCTTAGTCAATTGATGCATAACACCGTCCAATTGTTGAACTAAACATAGGAACGAAGGGTTGCATCACTGTAACTGTAGGGGTTCATGACCATTTACATAAAAATGGAACGGACATATTGAAAAACAACATTTCAGTTATTTTCTATAGCCGATCAAAAAAGAAATTGACAAGTTGTACAAAAATAACCTAGACATTTTGTATTATTGTCACAGATTGTATCATATGCCAGTACCCCTAACACCCCGAAACTCGTCCTCTTGCACTGATGCATGTCTGCATTCGCTGTGGCATACTGTCCGCCATATCATCAAGGGACTGATGGTCCAGATTGTCTCACTCCTCAACGGCGTTGAGACGTACGTCTCTGATTGGTTGGAATGTCGTTTCGTCCAAAAGGAAACCCTTTTCATTGTATCCCGAGCGCATTCGATATGGTTCATGTGTGAAGAACAAGCTGTTCATTCTAATCTTGCTATGTCGTGCTGAAGGAACGCATTCCGAAGATGTATACGACGAGCGCAAGTATTAATGTCAATACAGACGAATCTCTCACTGAAATACTTCCAAATGTTATACTATATGGCGTAGGATGTCGTCCCTGTACCATATAAACGTTTGATTGCGTTCTGCGACGACTAGTAGCGTAATGTCACCAAACGTAATATCAGACCAAAATGTCAGGGAATCACCTCATTGCTGCACTCGCTGTACCGTGTTTCTAAGACGTTCAGGTTGACCTCGCTGGCTCCAGAAACGACTCCGTCAATAGTGTGGCTGTAGGAAGATGCGAATCCCATCTGTGTATAGCAGTCGAAGGCAATTCTGACGACTCCATTCAGCATGCCGTTGGACCCAACATTACCGCGCTGAATGGTGTCATATCTGGACCTCTCCAGTGTCATCGGGTATAAAGTTGTATATGATGCAGCCTATTATGTACAGTTTAAGTGTAAACTCGTTTTCTGTGACTGCCCCAGATACATTATTCAGCATGTTGGCGTTCCGATCAGCGTTCTTCGGAGCTGAAATCCGCAAGTATGCGTCATCTCAACTGCTGTTGTAGCCGGACAGAGCGAGTCAAGTTTTCGACAGATACTGATATCACTGTACATCCTCCACGTCCGAAAAACGTCGCGTTAGTTAACTCGCGAGACGTCTGAAGACTTCCATTGGTGAATATCAATGCGAATACGATCAAAATTCAGAATTTACATTTCAGGCATGCCATAAGTACAGTCTAGATAAGAAGCGTTGGAACTAAGATGATGCAACACTTATTTGTTGTATATATACGACATAAAATCTTCATGATATTTAAACGGTTTAAGCTATGACATTGGGGTGGTCTGCTGGGAATTACTGTCCGCAAGCGCATTTGAATACAGTTTAGTTTAGCGAAAAAGCCCAAATTCATTTTCATGGGATCGTCCCTAAGCAAAATTGGCACATTTGTCGCACGGAGAACTCGCATTTCGCGATGGGGAATTTTCTTCACCCTCAAAGGTGCGATATTCCTACATGGCACGGTAAAAACCAAACGATATGTTAAGGTGTTATCCCCCTTATCCAAAGTTAACCTTATTTCGGCACGACGTGGTTCATGCAAAACGTAGCTAGACCTCATCGAAAAAGTTGTGTGTTTGTTGTCGTGGTGGTCATCGGTGTCATCAACGGCTTTGATGTTCCGACACATCAGCGGACCATGCAGAATTTCGCAGATATCTCGTACATGTCTTCACGTAAAACCGAATATGTGCAGTGACCAATACATGTCACAATGTGTGTATGCAGTAACTCATTTATGGTTTGATTCACATAATTCAATAAGTGGCACTCTTTATCGACCTAAACAGTGTACAGACGGCTTCGGCAGAGTTGTTTATTGTTGAAGACCTGGTATATGCGTCTCAACACAAGGGAACGCCTCAGGTTGAGTCTTCAATGTGCAACAATGACAACTGAACAGAGGAGCAGTGTTATTTTCACATATTAAGTCCCAATTTCATCTTGATAGTGGTTATCAACGGATTAGCATCTTTAGGGAGCTAAAATTGAAAAAGGACTGACATCAAGGATGATTTTCATCAGTAAAACGCCACTTCGTGAAATTCTATATGTGCACCGGCAACGTTTTACTGCTGTCAGATAAGGTTAGAAGATCTTGAGACTTTGTTTGTGGTTGTTGCGACGTACTATGAGCTCAGACGTAGTACTGATGGACGATACTGCTCAATGTCTCAGGTGGTCGACGATTAATTGGAATAGTATAATAATTGCAAGCAATTTGTGACCTGCTCGCCCTCCCAATTTGGCTGCCATGTGGCATGTCTGGCGTGTTCTAGGGACATCGACATCACCGTGGCAGCTTCCACCAGCCAAGCTCTAATATTTGCGATCAGCTACGAAGGAACAAAGGATGTTATTGCCTCAACACTGGATTGATGCATTCAATAGCAGTATGCCCCGTTATCTCAGGCATATATTACTGAACATTAACCAGTTGCATATTTGTAAGTTGGAGAAAACGAAGAAAAAAATGTTTTCCACGTTTATGCATGTTTTACTTTGTTTCGCTTCTGCATTTATTTGATTCTTCATTACTGCCCCTCGTTTATTCAGTTTTGTGGCAAAATATACGCAAAGATACAAAATTTTCATTTAGGATTACATTGCAAATAAATCTGAGGAACCGTCATGTAAAATCCTAAGATGATCGAATTCAGACGATTTAGACAACTTATCTTTATGGTGTTAGAAGTCTAAACTTGTAATTCAAGGAAGAAAGTATCACGGAAATAATACACGGGTCGATGTAGAAGTAGCTGCGGCGAAATAGCCGTGCGCACTGAGGCGCCGCGCTGCGGTGCTTGCGGCTGTTCGCCGTCAGAGGTTCGCGTCTTTCCTTGGGCGTGGCTGTATGTGTTGCCATTATGTTAGCTCAACTTAGTTTAAGTAGCTTGTAAGCTAGGGAATAATGTAGTAGCAGTTAAGTCCCATAGATTTACAAACATTTGAACATTTTGATGTAGAAGTCATTAAAAAGCGGCGTGTTTTTCGTTGGGAAAAGATTGTTTTCAATAAATTTCAATCGGTACTTAACTACCCTGAGTGAGAAATTATTTTCTTACTGGCAACCTACGGAAGGACAAACAATCATGGTAAATAACAAGGAGATATCAGAAGTGCACGGAAGAATTGTGTTCCTATTTCCCATGAGTTACTAAGGTATTTATTATTTAATAAATTTGAAGTAGTAATCCAAAAGTGCTCCCATGTAGCCTCTACGTTTCACGTAAGTGTATGTTGCATATCAATAATTAAGATGCATGATATATGTAGACGAAGAAAAGGCACGGCCACAGTTTCCAAATGAAGGTTAGCTTGAGCGTAGGCATCCCCACTGTTTGGAGATGTAACACCGGGAGCAGAAACGGCCCACATGGGGTAGATGCTGGAATTAATCTTTACCTCCCAGCAACACACAAAATGTCTAGATAACGCTTATGTTTTACGGACAGGAGCATCTATGCTATCGGCCGCTGTTGCTGTATCCAAGTTGCTACGAATCATGAATTTGCAGCATGTCTTGAATGTACCGTATAATATTGCGTGCAGGTTGTGAAAATTTTGTATAAGACCTTGTACGTTACAGGACTGCATACCGACTGCATTCGGCTGTTGTTCCCACCCCCCAATGGGAAAGAAACCTTTTGGAGAGACAGGAAGCTAAGGAACCTCGTACCCTTGTTCCAGAGACGTCAGCTGTATGTAACAAACAACTACAAACTAACGGGGAATGGGATATGTCACTGTATGATTCGCCAGGGTTTTTATTTGCAACTCAACAAACACCCACATTCAGTGACCACAACGAGGTTGGTGACATTTCTCTTTCACCGGAATCTGAGTGGGTTGCACAATCGTAATTCTCTAGTATTAAAAAAGGCACAATTCCGCGATCTGAGTCATCTGCACATTATGTAATCGCCGGAACCCAATCAATAAATTCATTATGGCGCCAATATCAATATTATAAATCTTTATTTACATATTAAATATCATGATTTGGCAATCGAATTTCATTATGTACTATTATTCATGATGCTTTATGAATATGTGATTGTACTTTCTTCACGTGTTGATACGTTTGGTTACATAATGGAATATAAGTTACTGTTATGTCATTATGTCTAGCTTAATTGTCAGAAATTATAATTATTCTTACATCGTTACACAAGTATGCGATTTCCAAGTCATTATATGATAGAAAAAAAGATTATAATATTAATAGAGTCATATAAATATTGGTGGGTAACTAGATAGGTTACAAATTATGGTCAAGAAATTGAATAGGCTGTTCCATGAACACTAGCTAAAATATCCGACTTGGTTTCGTGTCAGAAGTCACAACATTTTTGTGGTGGAATAATATCGTCACGAAACTTTAACTTTGGTATATTTTATCTATCTGATCGAATAAATCTTTTTTCAAATCGTTTAGCGGATCAACAATTGCTAGAACGGATTATATAATTAAGAAACGTAGCATTCATTTTGTACAATATAAGAAATATATGAAATCTGATGAAATAACGAGGATTAATCAGTCGCTCGATTTGTCCACCTCTTGCACACCTCTGCCTCCCTGGTAACTGTCGGGCATACGAAGGGCGCCGAAGGTAACAACCAATGAGATGTCCTGATTCCCCACTTTACATTGGGGGCGGAACAGGGCGTGGTCTGGGCGGAGCTAAAAGCAGTTCACCTCCTGAGGTGCCGTACTCTCCTAACACCAAGCTGTGTCTAGGGCTCTATGTAATATGATGCGTCGTCCTAGATGTGTATCTATTTGACAAATGATGCTTTGAGAGTTATGAAGTATCGTCTGGAAATTTCATCATGAAGAAAAATATTTTGCATTCTTGAAAAATTATAAGCTGACTGGAAACATAAAATATTTTTATTCAGTTTCTGTCTTGACAAGCTACAGATTCTTATTACTGTGTGATTTGTCAGTTTTTATTGTGCTTAATATTAGTTGTAACTTGTGGCATTATTTCAAATAGTGACCCAGTTTCTTATAACTCGTTGATCACTTTAGGTTTTTTTTCAAATCTATCTTAGTAAAGTTGATCAATTATGTCTGCCTATCTAATAAGATCCAAAAAACAAATTTATAGCAAATAAGAATATGTACAATGTGCATGCTGTTATGCCATAACGCCATCATGTTGGTTAATATCGTTCATGACAACTGTCTTTAACTCTTGAAATTTCTCCAGGAGTCTTAGAAGTTTGCCAGAATGTCCCCCCCCCCCCCAAACACACACATAAATATTCCTTTTTTCCTGTAGATATTCATGTAATTCGTCTATGCAACAATTTATTTTACCATACACATTTAACCTTCATTTGTAGGGCATCTTCAGTGGCCTGTAATATATGCATGATGGTTTTGTAATATTTCTCTTTTTGCGTTTTTAGTATTTTAGATTATAAAACGTTCTGGCGCGTTATCTAAGTATAGATAATGATATTTTGATGTTATTACTTACAGTTTTTGGTGGATGCTAGGCTACGTGTGGTGCTGATTGGTTGTTTTATGTTGTTTTGTATCCGTCCTTTATTCCATTGGTGTTTTCGTTTTATCACTTAACCACTAGACACATACCATTTTATTGTGTGTTCTGATTTTGTTTTTGGTGGTGTTTAAATGTTTGTAAAAACAAAGGGACTTAACTGCAGAGTCTTCCATTCCTAATCTTACAAACTAGTTATGAACTACCTTATAGTAAAGACAGCACAAATATCCATGTCCAAGAGAGGGATGCGAACCCCCGAGAGGGAACGCCTCAATGCGCTTGGCCGCTTTGCCGCGGCTTTGGTTGGTTTTGCCAGCAGTTGAATGTGTACTTGTCCCATCTTTGCTCTATGTCAACGTGTGTGCGTTTTTCCGACGTAATTGCGAAAAGGACTGAAACGTGGGCTTGGTTTTTATACTTATCAATTTATTATTATTTTTTCATTCTATGAGGGAGAGAGAGGGAAGAAGAGAAGGAGACGGAGAGAAAATGAGATAGAGAGACAGGGAGAGAGAGAGATGTGATATGTGGGTTTGTGTGTTTTACCTGAAATTGTGTCTGTAAGGGTGATTTTTCTATTTAATTTTGACTCATTTCTATGATTAGGTTTAGCAGCGAAATTTCTTTGATGTTTGTCAGTTCATTTATTAATTGTTTGTTGTCGGCTACGGCTTTCTGGATGTGGTAGTTTTCTTGCATTTGTATGACGTGTTTGTTGTGGTAGTTGGGCCTGATAATTTCATGTCTTGACCTATAGCAACACAACCATTACCCAACCAATA